>LPNX010261844.1:66044-203072 GCA_001517045.1 Pseudotsuga menziesii | reverse complement strand
GTTTGGGCTCGGGTTATTCCGAACGTACCATCAATAACGCATATGCATTCTTGATTTACACTTCGGAAGTGCGTTTCTGATTTCCTAAGTGGCACCAAAATGTGGAACCAACTTCGTGCGAGCGCCCTTAAATCTTTGAAGTTGTGATTTGTTTTGCGGTTTTTGCACCATTAAAAAAGTAACACTTCTATGGATTTGATCTTTCTCATAATTGCTTGAGAAATTGAGGATTAAAATGGATCTATACTTAGATTCTAGGTTAACATGAATGCAAGTTGATTATAATGAACTACTACCAACTTAGTGAAAATGAATGTCTAATAAAAAATAAAAATATAAAACAAATTGAATAAAACTAAGAGATAACTACAACCTAACTATAATGATTAACCTACACATTAAACTCTTACTAACTGGATAAGACGATAATAAAGTAGTGTAAGCTTACCACTAAATCTCAAGGTAATCAATAATAATTAGCTTACTCAATGAACTCTTACCAACTTGGAATATAGTAAACTTATGAAAACTTATCACTAAAACATAGAATGCAGTAAATTTAGATAGACTTACCACTCAACCACGATGCAACTAACTAAAACAGACTTACCACTCAACCACGATGCAATTAACTCTTTGTATGGATGTTTTCCCAATAAAAAGTCCATACAAAAATGTACCAAGGATTTTATAGCCATAGTAACAATTTCTAGAGGTTATTTTATGGAGTATCCAGTTTTATTCTTCATATACATACATTTACTTGGCCAATATATTATTTATGGTGTATCCAACTTTGTTGTTCTTATATATACATGTACCTAATAAAAACCTCATACAAAAAATGCACAAAAAAAGCATATAATCTTTACTACTAATCAAACGTTATATTAATGGGCCACTATCACTATGAAATTGGTATGATATATTGAGATATTTTTACTATTAGTGATTCAATTTAAAGAAAATGATTAAACATCAAATAATCTTTTTTTGTTTTTTTGTTTTTTTAAAATAGAATGTGTAAATAGAAAAATTATAGAGATGTAAGTTTTGAGATACATACAAGTAAAGTTTGAGAGAAAATCCAACACAAAAACCTGAACTATATCTTTAAAAAGTAAAAAATTACATTTTGTATTATGCTAGGGATCACTAACATAAAAATAAACTTTATCTTAACTTTGTCTTTAAAAAGTAAAAAACTACATTTTCTATTATGCTAGGGAGCACTAACATAAAAATAAACTTTTTATAAAAGTTTATAAAACAATTTCTTATTAACCTTCTCTATACACTTAAAACATCTTAGCACTAAGCCTATACTAAAAAAATAATCCTTGAAGTATATACAAACAATAATAGTAAAAAACTATAAATTCATTTACATATTTGTATGTACAATAACATGAATGTTCCAATGACTATATATGGAATTGATAAACCTTGATATCTATTAATATAAAACCATCAATATTTTATTTGTAATTCAAATTAATTGCTTAAGTAGATAAGAGAGTCCATATAATAATTATGTGAATAAATGTCTTATATATTAATTATTTCCTTCACTATTACTTCCAAGCATAGTCTAGCATGCAATTTTCTCCTGTTGCTTTCCCAAGCCACAATTGTTCTCTCAAAACCCATTCATAAGAAATAAATTGACAATAAAATATCTCTTCATAAGAAATACAAATCAGAATTTGGAAATTTCTGTCTTCAATGTGTGAAACATTTTATTTTCAATAAAGTCAAGAAAGGCTAAAACCTCATATCAAATGCTTATGCACATGGATGGAAATTGTATAGAGGAAAAATAGGAAATATCTATGCTTAAAATTTTCTACAATCACTTTCCCTTCCCCACCTCCGAGAACAATTGTTTTGTTGCTCCATTGCAACTTATGTTCAGATTTACCCATGTCTATGCACCACTTATATATAGTTGTTGTAAAATGACTTTTAAGGTCTTCAATTCTCGACAATTCGTCATGAATCAAGGACACTCACGTCACACCTTAATGTCGCAATGCACTAATTTAAACTACTAATGCTTATGGTGATCCTTCCATGATTGTTATCTAGAAATATTCCTTACATACAACTCTCACCTTCCACTTCTTATCCTCTTCTTTTTCTTTCTCTTCTTCCTCTGCCATCAATAGTTTATCTTTGGATTTCTTTGTCTTCTTTTTAGATAAGAAATTAAATAAATTACTGTCATTGTCAAATCTGCCACATCTTTTTCATAACTCTATATAATTCTTTCTCCTTTACAAACACTAATTAAATTTTAGTTTCCCCTTTCTAACCACTTTGGCACCCTCCAACATTGACCTATCGGCGTATCATTGCAACTTCTTGGAGCAATTGCTAGTTTATTTATTTTTTAATAAGACAAAGGTCAAATGAAACTATTCATTAGCTTGATAAGTGTATATATCTAACATTTTTGGGCCTAGTTGGGCTTTGGCGAGTCGATTAGTAAATTGATCAGTGTGTGACAAGTGTAGAGTGGAGATGCATTTAATGATCGCCGTATCGTTTAGTATAACAACACGTCATTATTATGTAACAACGAGTAACACGTGTTTGGAGTTACCAACAAATGACAAATGTTTGGAGTTAACAACCATGCACAAATGTTCAGATTGAGCTAATAAAAGATATTGACAGATGTAAAGTGGAGATGCATTCAAATGTACAAAAGCTCACAAATGTTCAAAGTTAATAACAACTAACAAATGTTTGTTAAACATATAATGGATGTACAGTTCGATAATAATGGAGCGGGAGCGCAAGTACAAGAGTAACAAGATAAACATATAATGGATGTACAGTTCAATATCATCATGGTTTTTGTTTATTCTGAATTTAACCTACTTTTATAGCGCACATTCAAAGAAGACTAAGGTAACCAGATCCTTAAAAAAAATAGCCCTCACCGAAATAAAATAAGCTAATTGAAATGGACTCTATATATATCATCATTGCTTCTTTTCTTTTTTCTTTTTTATCTATCTTACAGTTATTAATGGAAAAAATATTAATATAAAAAGTATCATCACCTTGAAATGAAATACCGTGTTAAAATGCAAGTAGTTTTCTGGCTGAAAAGTACTATAAATATTGTCATTAAAGGAAATTTGGAGTCTAAAAATGGGTCTCCTAGGTAAAATAACAAAACATATTATTTTTTTGAAAAAAGAAAGAAAAAAGTATTTTGTTTGTTTGTATTTTCAACGTATGTCCTTGTGTTTTTACTCATTTTTACTCAAATTTCAAATGGGAGTACTCATTGGATGTGGAATTGGATTTCACATCCAAACGGGCCCTGCTACCCCAAAAACAAGAAATACTTGGAAAAAAGGGTCTCTCAAAAGTATGCAATGTGGATACTAGTTGGATGCAAAATTAGATTTCGCATCCATCGACTGCTCCCGCTCGAAATTTGAGTAAAAACATAGGGAAATATGTTGAAAATACGAACAAAAAAAAGTTTTTTTTATGACAAATATGTCAAGTCAATCATTGTGGTTGACTAATTTGATTGAAATTCTATTGGTTCTTGAATTCTAGCTCATCATCAAGAAATTATGGTTGGCTTATTTTCTTATATGATGGATCGTTTTCTTATAAGGCTCATTTTAGACCCCAAATTTCCTTTAATGTTTCATTTTTTGTGACCCATGAAATGAAAAAATGGAAATAGTTTTATTGTTGAAGTACATCTAATGGTTTTAGATAAATATTGAACTAAATATGACCTGAATACCAAAAGTTGGATAATAAGAGAATGGTGTATTTAACGCAAATGACAATAACCGTGACCACTACACAGAACTAAATGTCTCAACTAAATAAAAGGTTTATGATTGATTATCAATACCTACATAATCAAAATGGTGTGTTAACATAAATGCTAAGTAAGCCACCCATTCAGAAAGCTACAAGGACACAATAATGGTAATCTTGATTATGAGGGAATGACATAAAGGAATAAACAGGTTTGGTATCTTTAATTAGGGAGTGCGACTGCAACAACAACAAGGAAACCATTGTAAAAAAAGAGCCATCAATGGTTTTATATAAATACTAGTCTCATTAATTGTGACATCTTAAAAAGATGAAACAAGTTTGAATCTCTAACTCTTAACGTAAGTATGACCAGCTTGTTAACTTAAGTATCAATGTCTAACCCTTAACTTAAGTATATGACTTTTTTCTTGTTCAAATCAAACGAGAAAACAATTTCAACAAGAGACTAGAAACCTATAAGGTTAAAAAACATATAATAGACATAAAATTTGAACGTGAGAAACATTGTGCGGGAGCAAAACCATGAAATCGAAAACCATGAAACCTGCAATTAAACCAAACGAATGATTAGAGAATAAGAGTGGATTATCTCTTGGAAGCCTCCACTGAAAACGTCGAAGTGAGCTGAATAGTGAAAGGTCGATAATAAGAGATTGTTGTATTTAACCCCAATGAGTAGAGCATGACTACTACAGAGAACTGAGCATGTCAACTTAAGAAAAGGCTTATACTTGATTCTCAATACCCGCAAAATAAAATGGTGTGCATTAGAGTGCTAAGTAAACCACCCATTCATAAACCCAAATGGCACAATAGTGGTAAGCTAGGACATAAGGACTAAAAAGATTAAATGAACTATGAAAATTCTAAATAAGTACAATGTTATTAAGCTAAGTATAATAGGTAAATTAGTGTTGTTAATACACACTGTAAAAATAAAAGTAAATTGCTAACTAAAATTTGTGGTTAGTTGCTATTAAAATAAATTAATAATTTAGCATCCAACATGGATGAATGTATCTTCTAAATAAATACAATGTTATTAAGCTAAGTATAATAGGTAAATTAGTGTCGTTAATACACAGTGTCAAAATAAGAGTTTTGTTAGCTAAAATTTGTGGTTAGTTTCTATTAAAATAATTTAGCATCTAATAAAGATGAATGATCAAGATTCAGTAGATGCACACAAGTTCGACCTAAAATGATATGCTCAACATATAATTTATATCAGTGTTCCACCAAGTTTCCAGGACGCGAGAGTGTGGAAGCGGGGAAACACACATTGGGGACGTGTAGAGACACCTCAAATTTTTGGGGTATTTTGGGGGACGGGGAGTTGGGGGGGCGTCAGGGTCTCCAAAATTATAAAAAAATAGGAAAATAATAAAAATATGAACCTGAACATATAAACTTTTATGTTTCCAAAGAGTTTAGTGTAATGTAAATGTAATCATTATAGCCAAGCATATCATATCCATGTTTTTTCTTTTTATTTGTTTCTATTTCGATTTATAACAACCATTTAGTGTAAAAGACTAAAATTTAAGATGAACCATTTTTGTTTTTTAGTTAAAAAATTAAAAAATTCGAGGCGGGTGGGGGCTTGTGGGAGCCCCCCATTTTCCGAAGGGGGCGTGTGGGAGCCCCCCAATCTGGGAAACTCTTAGACTTGTGTTTCCCCAAGTTTCGCAAAAAGGAGGCCGCTGGGAAATGTTTCCCATGGAGCCTCTCAGCCCCCTGGGCGTGGGAAGCACAGGGGGCGCGCCCCCACCTTGGGAGACACGTCTGCGTGGAACATTGATTTATATGTGATAAGTCAACCTAGAAAAATATCCTTTTGTGACACTGAGCACGGTGAGCTCAGAAGTCCTCCTCTCTAACAGAAGAAGCTAAACTCTAGACCATTTGCAGCCAAAATTTGGCGAGTTTTTTAGCCAAAATTCGGAGTGTTATCTAGCCAAAATTCGGCAAGTTTTCTAGCCAAAATTCGATGAAAATTGTTCAAATGGTAGTTTTTAGTAGTTGGATTTGCATAATCCGAGTGCTCTAGGCGCTGAATCAATTTCTGCAATTAAAATTGCAATTTCAACACTGAAAATCTCATTTTCACCATCAAATCGTGTTTCCAGATAGCTAAACTTACCTAGAAAGATGCAAATAATCTAGACTTTAGCCAACTCCCTCTCCAACACCTCACAAATGAAATGGTACGCTGCATTGAAGAACTTTTTGGGAACATAAACCTTTTGAGAAAGTAACGAAAGAATCATTTGTGGCTAAAGTTGACGTGAGTTGTACAGGATGGGCAAGAGCTATCCATTGAGTTGCAGAGCATTTAATACGGCTGCAGCAAGCTTGATGATCATTGGATTTTGAGCTGCAGCCGTATTAAATGCACTGCAGCTCAATGGATAGCTCTTGCCCATCTTATATGTAACTCACGTCAACTTTAGCCACAAATGATTCTTTCTTTACTGTCTCAAAATGTTTATGTTACTGTCAATGTCCATAGCTCTTGCCGTATAAGATGACCAAGTATGCCGCTATCATCATCAATGTTGTACAGGATGGTCAAGATCCAACTATCATCAAGCTTACCGCAGTGGTATTAAATGCTCTGCAGCTCAATGTCCATAGCTCTTGCCATATTATATGACCAAGTATGCCCGAGTTCACATGGATGACATTAATGATTAATTTCCACAACTCAGTGCGGATTATATATATATATATATATATATAATTAATGGATCGTTGCTTTCGTTTATCAATATAAAAAGTATGATCACCTTGAAATGAAATACTGTGCTAAAATGCAAATGCAAGTAGTTTTCTTTGCTTAGAATGGAAGGCCTTTTCTATCATTGAATCCTTGTATGGAATTCAGGTTACGGCATCTTTGTTCTCGACAGAATTATACACATAAGAGTTAAAGAAGTCCCCACAAAAAGTACTGCAACTCTCCACGGTGAATCGAACCTGGGACAACCGTTCTAGCTATCTGATTAACTGTTTTATTCAAAATTAGTTGAGAGAAATGCCAAAGGAAAGTTTGAACTAAAAGATAACACCATCAACCCAAATGATATTGTGGATATATGCTGAAAAATCTCGATCCATTTAGTCATGTAAATAAATTTGCAAAGACGACCCAATTAGTCATGTAAATAAATTTGCAAAGACGACTCGCGCTTTATGTTATCTAATGAGTGCAGTAATGTTCAAGGAGAAAAAGATACCTGGTGTGTGTAACAAACTAACAAGTTGGTGCATCATGTTGGCCTATCAATTGCATAGAAACAAACTTTAGTAAACGGGCTTTTATAATCTCTGACAAGCTATTTAAATATTTCCAAAATATATTAAAGGAAAGTATGTAGAAATCATGGATCAACTAAGCCCAACATCATAAAAGAAAAAAACAATAAAACTGTGTAAAACTGTGTGTTGCCATCATCTTCAGTAATGCAACAGATGGATTTATTAAGTATATACCAAGATGTACCAGGCTAGTAGATCATAAGTACAAAGAAACTACAAAAATAAAACCCAAAACCACAACTTTAATCATGAAATCCATTTTTAAAGCTACTGGGCCATCTCGTTCCACGGAAAAACAAAAACGTAATATTGTACAGCTGAAGAAGAGACAGCTTACGTAATATTTGTTGTTTAAAACTGTGGCCATGCCAATCCTTTTCGTTTGTCAAAGAAATCTTCCATCTTTCGTAGATCTGGCTCTTGGATATCGTCAAGTTGCTAGACCGACTCTCAACTGAAATGTCACTAAAACAAAAGAATATCGACTAATTTGGGCTATTCTAGGGTCATTTTGAAGGCCGGAGATTGACGAAATTGAAGGTCGACGAGCCACTTTCACGTAAATGTGATAGATTTCTTGAAGACATCAGGTCAGAAGATGGTTGGCAGTATTTCCAAATCGGTGGTAAAGGATAACAAATTTGTACTAGTAGCACTTTTCTTGCTCATAATAAGATATTATGTTAATCTAAACTATCATAGTCAGCTAATTTAGTCAGTTTATTTGTCATTTGTAGTCAATGAATATCCATATTTTAGAAGTAAGTATGACGAACCAGTTTTTTTTGTTTTTAGAGGACTTATGTGAGTGCTTAGTAAATTTTGTTAATACCAATTTATTTAATGTATTGAACTTTGTCTTACTCTTATTTTCTAGGGTATAATCTTGTTGTTCTAATTCTGTTTGGTTTCACTTCAATTTCTGCTTAGTATCTGTTTTATTCAAGATACTAATATATGTAACATTTGAAGTATAATTCTATTCTAATTGAATATCAACAAGGTTCACTGAAAATAGTGCAATAGAGGTATGAAATAAGTTGAATATATTCAAGTATCAATTTTTCATTTTAATTATAAAACATAAGACTAAAATAGCAACAATTTCCCTTTGTCATCATTATACTTACAAGTTTAAGCAACTTTGTCATTCACCAATTTCCCTTTTTTTTCTTTTAAAACCTTAATACAGCACACTATTTAATGTTTCTACAGTTAATTTTCATAAGTCATGAACAATAGAATCTAATTCAACAATTCATTTTCATATCCATGCAGCAACAACCTTTAATTCTACTTATTTAACACCACAGTCCCAATCACTCGATAGGATCCAACGTTGCATGAAAAGCCAGCCATATCTTGGATTTTGGAATCCATTTGGCGAGTGATGTACTGATATCAATATCAGTGCTTCCTGTAACAGTCATGACTTCTCCTGACACCTTTGACCATAAACCATACAACTTTCTGAATGAAGTCATATTTTTTTTTCTTTTTGGCTGAGCAATCAATCATAAAACGATTAAAAAAGCAATAACAGCTTGGATTCCGCGAGTGTTGTTCTCAATCACAGAGACCTCATCGCTCTGCCAGTGCCAGAACTCCTCCTAATAATATCCAGACCGCCTGCAAGGAGCAGCTCTTCCTTCACCATCCATAAACGTACAACTGCATTATTGCAAACCTGGCGAGCCTAAGAAGATTCACTGCATTACAGATATGAAAATTACAAACTTGTCTTTAAATCTAATTACATTCAGGCGCAGAATTGATTGTAACGACTCGCTTCCTTTTACCCACTGAAAAATCCGCCATTTATGGTAAAAATATTCTTTTACTGGCCAGCCCTGAAATTTTCCGTGGAGCAGGTTTTTCCTGTATTTTACACTTTTCATAAGAAAAAACAAAGCCGTTCGAGAATTAGAGAAATTTAAATTTATTTGGAGAATTAAATAAATTTAAATTATGAATTGAACAGTGATTTTTCTTGAAACAATTCCTACTTGGTGTTTTTTCCCCTCCACTTCACAATAAAGTGCTTTTAACAGGCATATCAATGATTATGATTTAGCATTAAAGCAGTTGAATGCCAAAAGTTTTACTTTAAACTTGGATAAATTGAGGGGTCTTCCTTTGAATTAGACATAATTAGTATATATATGGAATTGAACTAGACATACTTAGTATATATATGAAATTGAAGTAGAAAATGTTGTGTATACAATTTTTAAAAATGAGAGAGGTTGTCGTGCTAAATATATATATTTTGGAAGTTGGGTTATATTGGATAGGTTTTAGTATTTGGAAAATAAGTGGATGTATATTTTAGGTTGTTAAATTTGATGAAATAGAGAGTGAAATTGTGATTGCTTATTTTTAAAGTTGCGTTTGTTTTTTTGATTCAGTCCATTACTTGTGTTACTTGTGTTGCCAAAATATTTGATACAATTTTACATTTTATAGATGATTTGATTTTTAATTCAAGTCAGAATTTGAGTAATATATCAAGAGATTATTAAACAAATATAGATCCATCTTAAATCGGGATCTTGTAAGCACATAGAGAGATTCAATTACAGACTAGGGTTAAAGATGGATCTCTGGTGGTTTTAATTGTTTTATTTTATTAGCCAATATGAATTTTTTAATTACTTATTACAATATCAAGTGATTAATCAAGTAATTAGAAATGACTCAATGTACATAACCCATCCTAATAAAAATAGCAATTATCCTAAATAACATAAACATAAAATAAAATAAATACACAATAAAAGAATAAAAATAAACAAAGAAATATACAAAATGAACAATTAAACTTAAACTTACAATCTATATAATAATTTCCTTTTTTTCAAATTCATTTGACATTGTGATGTGGCTATAATCAAAACATAAACATAAGATAAAACAATAAGACTGGTTTCGAATATATCTAATATCAACCATATTTTGTTACTCTTCATAGTCACAAAAAAGAAAATGTGGTACTTAACCTCGAACACAGAAATAATAAAACTATCGACATGTTTACTCAATTATAAAACTATGCGCAGGTTTACCCAATTATCTTGCTTTTAATTTCTTTATATTTTCAATGTTTTAGGTAATTTTTCATCATAAATCAATTTTAAGTCTGGCGGCTTACTGTAGAGCATTATTTAACTATTTTCAAAGAGGGATTTTTAAATTACTAAGATAGCTTCAATTGAACTCGAAGAATGTGACATGTAAACTCGTTTGAAGTGATAAGACTAGATTTTTCACGTAAGTATTCATTTATATATTTTTTAATAAGACAAAGGTCAAATGAAACTATTCATTAGCTTGATAAGTGTATATATCTCGCATTTTTGGGCCTAGTGGGGCTTTGGCGAGTCGATTAGTAAATTGATCAGCGTGTGACAAGTGTAGAGTGGAGATGCATTTAATGATCGCCGTATTTCACATTCAAAAAAATATCCACGCTATATTTTTGACGGGCTTTGCTATCCCAAAAACAAGAAATACCTGAAAAAAAGGGTCTGTCAAAAGTATGTAGTGTGGGTCTGTCAAAATTAGATTTCGCATCCATCGACTGCTCACACTCGAAATTTGAGTAAAAACATAGGGCGATATGTTGAAAATACGAGCAAAAAAATAGTTTTTTTTATAACAAATATGTCAAGTCAATCATTGTGGTTGACTCATTTGATTGAAATTCTATTGGTTCTTGAATTCTAGCTCATCATCAAGAAATTATGGTTGGCTCATTTTCTTATATGATGGATCGTTTTCTTACAATGCTCATTTTAGACCCCAAATTTCTTATAATGCTCATTTTAGACCCCAAATTTATTTTAATGTTTCATTTTTTGTGACTTGTGAAATGAAAAATGGAAATAGTTTTATTGTTGAAATAAATCCAATGGTTTTATATAAATATTGAATTGAATATGACCTGAATACCAAAAGTTGGATAATAAAAGAATGGTGTATTTAACCCAAATAACCATAACATGACCACTACACAGAACTAAGTGTCTCAACTAAAGAAAAAGGTTTATGATTGATTATCAATACCTGCAAAATCAGAATGGTGTGTGTTAACATAAATGCTAAGTAAGCCACCCATTCAGAAAGCTACAGGGCACAATAGTGGTAATCTTGATTATGAGGGAAGGACATAAGGAACAAAAAAGGTTTGACATCTTTAATTGGGAAGTGCGACTTCAACAACAACAAGGAAACCATTGTAAAAAAAGAGCCATCAATGGTTTTATATAAATACTAGTCTCATTAATTGTGACCTTGTTGCAGCTGCAACTGTTCCAAAATTTCTGGAAATTTTGGACCCTCCTTTTTTATCTTGTTTGCCCCACTCTGCTACATGTTGGATTATTTGAGACCATTTCCTTGCTATTTTATTTTCTGTCTTGATTTGTGCATATTTTGGACTGTAAGGCTCTGCCAGTGGTAGGTTGTTTCATCTGTGAATTTTAACGTGGTTTTTCAGTCGTCATGCTTTCGGGAGTCAGTCAAACGTGGTGTTGATAGTTAGAAACTTTCGCTAAAACTCATATTCTGTTTTGAAAAAAGACCTTGCTTTGCATTTTCCGAAAAGAGTTATGATTTTGATTGGAGGCCGCAGGCTGATTGAGTTCCGTAGTTGCGGCCCACGAATAGACTAATCGCCCATTGGAATGTTTGTTCTGTCGCCGATATCCTGTTCATTGTTTCTCCGATGTTAACTAGCCTGTGGATTTTCTTGACTGTAAGACTTCGGCCGTTGCGACTGTACAACGCTCTAGCTATCTGATGCCTTAGTAAACCTCGCCCGAATGTTTGATCACGCCGAGTTTTGATGTGTATTCCAGAACCCCTAGACTGTTAGACTTCCGTCATTGCGGCTTTACATTGCACTAATCGTCCGATGTCTAGTGTTCCGATCCGCCGATGGGGGTTTGTATATGCGCGTTTCTAAATCATTTTCCCGCCAATTGTCATGAGCTCGTCACTTTTTTCATAGAGGACCTTCGTGCTTCGTCTCTTTAGACAGACATGGGAATTTTTCTTAGATCCCTTTGAAAATTATTGCGGCGAAGAAGATGTAGTTGGAGGACAAAGCACGATAAAAAAACATAAGGCAGCTGAGTTGTTTCTAGAGGAAAATAAAATAATAAGTGTCTGACGAGGGACCAATGATTGGTATAATGTAATAATCAAAGAGCAAGGGCCCTGGCTTGGGCGTTTCGTCGGTTACCTAGCGGTATCTGTTTTTATTAAAGTCTTTATTTAAAATGTAACGTGGAATCATGAGCATGGGCAAGACGACAAGGCTGGAGATTGAAACGTTGAGGGGGGCAACTGAAAGGTTGAGCTAGTTCTTGTATAAATGACAAAAGAGAGAAAGAAAGGGAGCTTTTTCCCAGAGAAACTTGTGAACTACTTGTTGTAAGAGGAACTACTTCATTTTGCAATAATAAAATTACAAATTTTTGTCTGTTGGAGAAAGTGCTATGTGGAATGTTCAAATGTAATGAAATGAACAATGTTGAAGGGGAACTATTTCATTTTCAGCTGTGTTTCATTAACTGTGAAAGCGTTCTAACTTTCTGAACCTATGTTCTTATTTGACTGTTCTCTGGTTTATTCTGTGATAATTTTCACTATGAGTAATGGATGTTTTAACAGTTGACGAGCTATCTTGTCGTGTATATCTTTATTCATGTTTATTTGTTTTGATTATAAGAACATCTATCTGTGATTTATCTTAACCTGTGAATAGTATTACATTACTCATGAATTAATAATCTTTCTCCCTAGGGATAGCTTAGTTAGCATTTTTTTTTCCACTTGTGTGCGATTTGATGCGAGAGAGTCTAAGATGAGAAGTAAGAACCTGTGCATCACATTGTGACCACTCCTCGCATTCTTCATCAATTTGCATCTTAGATAGGCACTTGCACATCATACTTAAAGTAAAAAATACAAAAATATATACCGTGGATCGGGCCGCAACCAGTAAAACCATTTGTTTTTGTTACTTGACCTACGGTATCCGAACCGCAAACCGAAAGGATTCCCTACACCAAACAGTCACAGGCTAGTTGGGAACGTTGACTGGGGAGAATCCCTTGCTTTTGTTGCCTGCGAATTTCAAGGCCTCAACAGTTTCTGGTGCTAGAAGGAGGACCTCCAGTGGATGGCTGGCCGAGAAAATCCATTTCCTCAAAATAACTCCACCAGTGATAGTTTTGACAGCAGTTTATTTCCTGATCCAAATACTGAAGAGAATAGAGAACATTTGTTTGCTGTGGACAACCAAGTAGTAAATGATCTGAGAAGACACACACGGGCTTATGTAAAGAGTATTGGAGGATTACCCATTATCCCTGATTTACCCCAAAGAGATTACAAGAAGAAAGACCGTCCCATCTTGGAAGATTCAGTGTTGGTTGGAGATTTGGAAGAGTTAGTAGAAGTAGCTTTACAGGAAGTTGTTCAGCCTTTGAATCAAGTAGGCCCAAACACACCTTACTGTTCTCGTGTGCCAACTCTTGTTCCTTCACCTCCTCACTCTCCACCCAAACTCATGGCAGGTGTAAATGCAAACCAGCCACCTAACCCACCAAATTCACCACCGGCTTGGAAAGCCAGATCACCCCTGAACCTAACACCTCTGTTGCATGACTTACCTCAGGCTTTCGAGAAGATGCTTCCTAAGTTTGATCCAAATGAGAAAATGTTAGTAGATGACCATTTACAAAGTTTTTATTTGGCAATAGAAGGGTTGAGGGTTGGGGAACATGAGGATGTCGTTTGTAGACTTTTTCGACATACCCTTAAAGGAGCAGTAGCATCATGGTATTTTGGTTTTCCTGCAAACTCTATCCCAGACTGGGATACCTTTGAAATGATTTTCAGAAGCAAATATGCAACCCAAAAAACTCATGCAGCTCTCATGAAAGGGCTTTGTGCCTTAAAGAAAGAAAGAAAAGAGAAGGTGCATAGTTTTACCCAAAGATTTGCAGCTTATCTTAAGAATTTTTCTGAAGCCAACAAACCCTCGGATAAAGTTCTGATTGAGTATTATACTTTAGCTCTAGGACCCGAGTTGGCTATGTTTGCCAAAATGATAGCCAAACCTACGCGAGCAGAAATTTATGAAGAAGCTGAAAGAGTGGAGGTTGAAAAGGAACTTCATCGAAGACTATCCTGAGCAGTCGGGAGAAAAAATCGTTGGGAGGAAAGCTTTGTTATTTACTAAGCCTAAAGAAGAGCAATCACCATATTTCGAAGGAATGGAAAAGATGATGTAGAAGCTCTCTAACAAAATAATAGACTTGGAAAAGGAAAAGGGAGCCCAAAAGTTTTATAAGCCTTATTACAAAAAAAGGGAAGATAACAATCAATCCCAACCCCCTCCGCACAACCCTGCATCTATGAACTTAACGGAGGTAGGGATGGATAATTTTTGCACTTTTCATCAACAACCCCATTCTGAAAAGAATTGTCCTCAATGGATAAATTCAATGACGTTGGTAATGAACCAGCTTTTGGATTCTAAGTTAACCAAGGATAATGATGAAGAACGAAAAGACAACAATCAATCAACAGAAAAACAAGAGGATGAGGCCATGCTTTTATGGGATTGTGTATCGTTGTTTGACGCAGAGGAAGAAAAGGATCTGAGATATGAAGATATCTTGGAGACAAATATAACGATGAGAAGTCAGGGGTTGATTAAGGAAAATAGTCTTGTGCTCCCAAAGATTAGGAGACTTCAAAAGAATGTTAATACATTTCAAAAAAACACCGCAGCTAATAAAATTCTGGAATTTACCATCACCAGTCTAAATCCTAGATAGATCAACATGCCTACTAAGCCCATTGAAGAAAAGATAAATAATGTTAAAATGAATCTCACAGAGCATAAGATGGATTATGACATTGTGGAGGATGTCAAAAAGGTAAGGGAAAATATCTCGTTATTTGAGATGTGCAATGTGCTGCAGCAAAAAGAAAAGTTATTGAAAGCACTTGAAATATCAAAGGATAAGCTGCCCACTGACAATTAGCCCCAAGAAGAAGAAATTGGTGAAGCAAGTGTGGGAGGTAAGCCTAAATGCAAGACTCCACCTTTTCTCCTTACTTTTGAAATTTTCAACCACAACGTGCATAACTGCCTAGTAGACTCGGGGGCATCAGTCAACGTTATGCCACTGTCAGTCTGCAAAAAGATAAATGGGCAACCTAAACCATCTACCTGAAGGGTTATTCAATTGGATAGAACGAATGTGAAGGTAATTGGGGAAATGGAGGATGTTCTCATTCGCTTGTCTTCAAATGATAAGGTTTGTCAATTCATTGACATTGTGGTAGCTGACATACCTGAGGCTTATGGACTTGTCTTGAGTATAGATTGGTCAGCAAAGCTGAGTGGATATTTTGCCTCAGGCTGGTCACATCTGTGGCTACCTTATAAAGGAAGCCCTAATAAAATTAAAGTTTTAAGGGAGCTGCACATGAAACACAATGTTACTCAGCTCGAAGAAAAAAATGAACCAGTGAATTCTGTTTTGGGAAATTACTTTATTGAACTAGAACCGAGAAATTATCAAGCGGAAGAAGCCAGCAATACATCAGACACTCAGCCTGATCTCCTTTGGTTCTCACAGGCTGATGAAATCGATTGTAAAATAGTAAAATTAACTGTAGATGTAGGTATTAATTCACGCATAGTAGTGGTCAACGATTTTTGGACGCTTTTCTTTGATGGTTCTAAAACTTTGGAGGGGTCAGGAACCGCCTGTGTCCTGATTGATCCTAAGAAAAATAAACATTTTCTTTCATGTAGGTTAGAGTTTGAATGCACCAATAACACAGTTGAATATGAAGCACTAGTTCAGGGACTAAGAAAAGCAATTGAATTAAAGGTAGAAAATCTGAAAGTGTATGGGGATTTTGAAATAATCATAAAACAAATTCGAAATCAAATACATTGCATTTCTCCTCATTTAAAAGCTTATCAAAATGAAGTATGGGATTTGCTTAAATATTTTCATGCATTTAACATTGTATCGATTCCTAGACTTAAGAATGCGGCAGCTGACTTGTTGGCCACCTCAGCTTCGAGGATTGTGCCCTCTAATAATCGATGCTCTGTTGAATTGCTTTTCAGGCCTTCGGTTCTAGATATGATCACCAATCTATGAATGTTTGATGATGATCAGCAGATTCTAGAATGCCTGACAAATGACGAGACCTTCAAAGGGGCGATTATTGACGATGAAGAACATCAAGCTGAGCTAAAATTCAATAATTTTATTCCTAAAGGAGTTAGAACGTTAGAGCGAATGTTTGATCTAAACAAGAAATTCAGAAGGCCAGTGAATGTGAAGACTCATAGCTCGTCTCTACAGTTTGAGTTGATTAATTTGGGGACTAAAATTGAGCCTAAATATGTGAATTTGGGAAAGTGTTTCTCTCCAGGTGAAAGGAATAGGTTCATCAGTTTGTTCAAACAATACAAAGATGTTTTTGCCTGGACATATGAATATTTGAAGACATATGACACCAATATTATTCAACATGTTATCCCCATTAGATTTGGAATCAAACCTTATCAGCAGCCTTTAAGGAAAATGCATCCAAAATTAGAACCTTTGATTCAAAATGAAGTAAAGAAGCTGTTGGATTCTGGAATTATCTTCAAGGTTAGACACTTGGAATGGGTTTCAAATTTGGTACCGGTAAGGAAGAAATCCGAAGAAATTAGACTATGTGTGGATTTTAGAAACTTAAATCGCCCTTCGAATAAAGACAATTATCCTGTCCCACCCATGGAACAGATATTGCAAATGGTTTCGGGTTCTGAATTATTCTCTTTATTAAATGGATTCTCAACCTACAATCAAGTGTTAGTAGCTAAAGAAGACAGACTTAAAACTACATTTAGAACCAGATGGGGAACTTTTGCTTATAGAAGGATGCCCTTTGGACTCATAAACGTTGGAGCTACTTTCTAGAGGGCTATGGACATAGCTTTCCGTAGTCTGATTGGCCACAGTGCTGTAGTATACCTCGATGACATCACGATATTCTCAAAGAAAAGAGAGGAACATGCGTTTCATCTAAAGTAGATTTTTGAACACTGCCGAACATATGGTATCTCACTAAACCCCAAGAAGTGCGTGTTTGCCGTTACCGAAGGTAAGTTGCTGGGTCATGTGGTTTCTAAGAAGGGGATCTCCATAGACCCAGAGAGGATCAAAGCTATCGAACATATTCCCTTACCCCATAATAAAAAGGGCATGCAATCATTTATCGGGACAATAAACTTTGTGCGAAGGTTTGTGCCAGATTTCGCTCAAATTGTTAAACCTTTGCAACAAATGGTAAAACAAAGTGTACAATTCAAGTGGACTGATGTAAAGAAAAATACATTTAGTAAAATAAAGACGGCGATTGCACATGCACCCTCCCTCAAGAGTCCGAATTTTGAGAAAGATTTTATTTTGTACACTTTCGCATCTGACGATTCACTAGCAGCAGTGCTTACCCAGAAGGAAGATGGGGGAGATGAGTTCACCATATCATTTATGAGCACTGGTCTGCAAGGGGCCAAATTGAATTACCCAGCTGTGGATAAACAAGCTTACACAATGTTTAAAGCAGTAAAACAATTCATACCATATATACTTAAGAACCGGAAAAAGGTAATAGTCTGACACCAAGCTGTGAGGTCTCTTTTCGTACAAAAGGAATTAGGAGAAAGAAGAGGCAACTGGGTAACAGCTCTACAGGAGTATGACCTCGAATTCATACCAGCCTCCATAGTTAAAGGGTAAGGATTGTGCAAACTAATGACTGAAAGTAAAGACAATGAAGAACAGGACTGGGAAGACGAAGCTGAGTTACATTTGATGGATGTATGTCCTCTTTTCACAGCTTCGGACTCCTGGTATCGAGACCTTGTGCATTACCTTCAAGAGGGATTGTTACCGGAACATTGGAATTCTAAGCAAAGAAGAGCACTGCATCTTAAATCAGCCTCATATCAGATTATTGAAGGAATATTATTCAGAAAGAATTATGATGGAGTTCTTCTTAGATTCTTAGAGAAAGAAGATGCAAAGAAGGTCATGGTATATTTACATGATGGGCCTGCTGGAGGACATTTCTTTGGATATACTACAACCCATAAAATTCCCAGAGCAGGATACTATTGGCCCACACTGTTCAAAGATGCACATGCCCATGTCAGAAAGTGCGACATTTTTCAAAGGTGTGGTGGAAGACAAGTTAAAGCAGCATGACCATTAAAGCCTGTGATGATAACAGAACCTTTTGAGTAGTGGGGGATGGATATCATTGGAGAGATAAAGCCAAATTCCTCCCTGCAACACAAGTATATTCTGACGGAAACCGATTACTTCACTCGTTGGGTCGAAGCCATTCCGTTGCATAAGGTGAATGAAGATGCGGTCATGGACTTCCTGCAAGATCATATTATGACCAAGTTTGGAGTTCCAATTTCTCTAGTTTTCGATAACGCTACTTATTTTTCCTCTATTAGATTAACTGCATTTGCTCATGAAAAAGGAATTAAGATGCATTACTCTGCAAATTATTATCCACAAGGAAATGGTTTGGTTGAATCTTCGAACAAGAATCTGATTAGAACCTTAAAAAAGACTGTGATAGAAAACCAGAGAAGTTGGCATGCAACATTACCAAACACTCTTTGGATTGATAGGGTCACCCCCAAGAATTCGTTAGGTGTGTCCCCATATACCCTTGTTTATGGAAAAGAGGCCATTCTACCCCCCAATATCATGCTACCCTCTTCCATAATCGCTCAAGAATCCAGAGGATCAGATAATGAAGTCTTGCAGATGAGGATACATAATCTTTTGAACGCAGAGGAATCTAGATCCAAGGCCAGAGAACTTTTTAAACAACAACAGGAGGTAGTAAAGAGGTGGTTTGATAAGCACAAAGCTGGGACAAAATAATTTGAGGTGGGAGATTTGGTTCTCAAGTGGGATCACCCTCATGATGAGAAAGGAAAACACACGAAATTTCAACAGTTATGGGTAGGTCCTTTCCAGATTGCGGCAAAGCGTGGCACCTCAACCTATAAGTTGCAGGATTTACAGGGATGGGAAGAGAATTTACCAGTAAATGGTTTAGTTCTTAAGCCTTATTTTTCTTGATTGTGTCTTATTTTGTTTCATTTTGTATATAAATAATTGACTTGTTTTGCCACTTTTGATTTTTTATTTTTTTTCCTGTTTGTTTAGTGTAGTTTTTCTTCTGATTCCAATAAAGGAAGCAAACTTTTGGTCGCATGGAGAGCATCAGGACCCTTGATAAACTTAGATTCTTTGGGCATTGGACTGTTTGAATTGTTTGGAATTTCTTATAGTAAATAGTTTTCCTAAAGCGTCTATGAACACATCGAGGTCTAGTGTAATCCCTGAAATAACTCAGAATCAGAGGTCTGGAATACTATTTTGAGGCTCCATCCATTTCACATCTAAAACGTCCTAGGGGGTGACAGCAAAAGATCCATGGAAAAGGGAGCAGGGTAAACAATATGTTATATCTAAATGATCCCATGCCAAGAATTGAAATCCAAAAGGCAAATAAGAGTCAAAAAATATCCTAAGAAAGCAGTATGTGTCAAAACGAAGTACTAAACCATATGAGTACAAAATTGCCTAAAGTTCCTCTCCATCCGTGAGCTGAAAATTAAATACATCTCTCACATAAAATGACACTATGGATAGAGGAGCCTAAATATAAACACTCAGAAAGAAAGGCATGCAGGAGGACTCAAAAGAAAGGACAAAAACGTCCAAAAGGCACAAAAGTACAATTGGCATGGGAATGGGGAACAAACAAATATTTCTGTTCACCATGCGTTCTAATCTTGTGGCGTCTAAGCTGGAAGCTACCCAAAGATAAAGTTAAAATGAAGTCCGCCTACTTAAGCCTCAAAAGAGTTATCCTAGCTTTGAGATTTTGGTTTCCATTGCCAAAAAATTGGACTATCGTCAATGATTACAGACATGATGGGAATCCAGACATCTAGAAGAATTCAGCATGTTGGTTCCACTGCTAAACAGTCTATTGCTCAAGGATGATTTTATTCATAGATCTGGATTCACTAGTGACCCACCAATTGTTGCAGCTGCAACTATTGCCAAATGTTTGGAAATTTTGGACCCTCCTTTTTTATCTTGTTTGCCCCACTCTGCTACATGTTGGATTATTTGAGGCCGTTTCCTTGCTACTTGATTTTCCGTCTTGATCTATGCATATTTTGGACTATAAGGCTCTACCAGTGGTAGGTTGTTTCATCTGTGAAGTTTAACATGGTTTTTCGGTCGTCGTGCTTTCGGGAGTCAGTCAGATGTGGTGCTGATAGTTAAAAACTTTCGCTAAAACTTGGATTTTGTTTTGAAAAAAGACCATGCTTTGCATTTTCCAGAAAGAGTTATTATTTTGATCGGAGGCCACAGGCTGATTGAGTTCCGTCATTGCGGCCCACGAATAGACTAATCGCCCATTGGAATGTTTGTTCTGTCGTCGATATCCTGTTCATTGTTTCTCCAATGTTGACTAGCCTGTGGATTTTATTGACTGTAAGACTTCATCCGTTGCAACTGTACAATGCTCTAACTATCCGATGCCTCAGTAAACCCCACCCTGATGTTTGATCACGCCAAGTTTTAATGTGTATTCTGGAACCCTAGACTATTAGACTTCCGCCGTTGCTGCTTTACAGCGCACTAATCGTCCGATATCTAGTGTTCTGATCCGTCGATGGGGGTTTGTATATGTGTGTTTCTAAATCGTTTTCCCACTGGTTGTCATGAGCTCGTCACTTTTTTCATAGAGGACCTTCGTGCTTCGTCTTTTTAGACAGACATGGGAATTTTTCTTAGATCCCTTTGAAGATTATTGCGGCGAAGAAGATGTAGTTGGAGGACAAAGCAAGATAAAAAAGCATAAGGTAGCAGAGTTGTTGCTCGAGGAAAATAAAATAATAAGGGTCTGACGAGGGACTGATGAATGGTAGAATGTAATCATCGAAGAGCAAGGTCCCTGGCTTGGGCGTTTCATCAGTTACCTAGCAGTATCCATTTTTATTAAAGTCTTTATTTAAAATGTAACGTGGAATCATGAGCATGGGAAAGACGACAAGGCTGGAGATTGAAACGTTGAGGGGGGCAGCCGAAAGGTTGAGCTGGTTCTTGTATAAATGGGAAAAGAGAGAAAGAAAGGGGGCTTTTTCCCAGAGAAACTTGTGAACTACTTATTGTAAGAGGAACTACTTCATTTTGCAATAATAAAATTACAAATTTTTGCATGTTGGAGAAAGTGCTGTGTGGAATGTTCAAATGTAATGAAATGAACAATGTTGAAGGGGAACTATTTCGTTTTCAGCTGTGTTTCATTAATTGTGAGAGCGTTCTAACTTTTTGAATCTATGTTCTTATTTGAATGTTCTCTGGTTTATTCTGTGATAATTTCCACTATGAGTAATGGATGTTTTAACGGTTGATGAGCTATCTTGTCGTGTATATATTTATTCATGTTTATTTGTTTTGATTCTAAGAACAACTATCTGTGATTTATCTTAACATGTGAACAGTAAATTACATTACTCATGAATTAATAATCTTGCTCCCTAGGGATAGCTTAGTTAGCATTTGTTTTTCCAGTTGTGTGTGATTTAGATGCGAGAGAGCCTAAGACGAGAGGTAAGAACCTGCGCATCACATTGTGACCACTCCTCGCATTCTTCATCAATTTGCATCTTAGATAGGCACTTGCACATCATACTTAAAGTCAAAAATACAAAAATATATACGATGGACCGGGCCGCAACCGGTAAAACCCTTTATTTTTGTTACTTGACCTACGGTAGCTGGACCGCAAACCGGACGGATTCCCTACACCAAACAGTCACGGGCTAGTTGGGAACGTTAACTGGGGAGAATCCCTTGCTGTTGCTGCCTACGAATTTCAAGGCCTCAACAGACCTATTAAAAAGATGAAACAAGTTTGAATCTCTAACTCTTAACTTAAGTATGACCAGCTTGTTAACTTAAGTATCAATGTTGGTTTCCTCTTAACTTAAGTATGACCTAAAATCATATGCTCAACATATAATTTAACTCAGTGTTCTACCAAGTTTCCGGGACGCGAGAGTGTGGAAGCGGGGAAACACACATTGGGGACGTGTAGAGACACCCCAAAAATTTTGAGTATTTTGGGGGATGGAGAGGTGAGGGGATGTCAGGATCTCCAAAATTATAAAAAAAATAGGAAAATAATAACAATATGAACCCCAACATATAAACTCTTATGTTTTCGAAGAGTTTAGTGTAATGTAAATGTAATCATTATAGCCAAGCATATCATATCGGTGTTTTTTCTTTTTATTTGTTTCTATTTCGATTTATAACAACCATTTAGTGTAAAAGACTAAAATTTAAGATGAACCATTTTTGTTTTTAAGTAAAAAAATTTAAAAATTCGAGGGGGGTGGGAGCCCCTCAATCTGGGAAACTCATAGACTTGCGTTTCCCCAAGTTTCGCAAAAAGGGGGGTGCTGGGAAATGTTTCCCATGGAGCCTCCCAACCCTCGGGGCGTGGGAAGCACAAGGGGCACGCCCCCACCTTGGGAGACGTCTACGTGGAAAACTGATTTATATGTGATAAGTCAACCTAGAAAAATATCATTTTGTGATACTAAGCATGGTGAGCTCAGAAGCCCTCCTCTCTAACGGAAGAAGCTAAACTCTAGACCATTTGCATCCAAAATTTGGCGATTTTTTTAGTCAAAATTCGGAGAGTTATCTAGCCAAAATTCGGCAAGTTTTCTAGCCAAAATTTGACAGAAATTGTTCAAATGGTAGTTTTTAGTGGTTGGAATTGCATAATCTGGGTGCTCCAGGCGCTGAATCCATTTATGCAATTAAAATTGCAATTTCAACACTGAAAATCTCATTTTCACCAACAAATCGTGTTTTCAAATAGCCAAACTTACCTAGAAAGATGCAAATAATCTAGAGTTTAGCCAACTCCCTCTCCAACACCTCACAAATGAAATGGTACGCTGCGTTGGGCCTCTCTCCAACACCTCACGAATGAAATGGTACGCCGCATTGAAGAACTTTTTGGGAACGTAAACCTTTTGAAAAAGTAACGAAAGAATCATTTGTGGCTAAAGTTCATGTGAGTTGTATAGAACGGGCAAGAGCTATCCATTGAGCTGTAGAGCATTTAATATGGCTACAACAAGCTTGATGATCGTTGGATCTTGAGCTCAAGATCCAACGGTCATCAAGCTTGATGTAGCCGTATTAAATGCTATGCAGCTCAACGGATAGCTCTTGCCATATAAGACGACCAAGTATGCCCAAGTTCACATGAACGACATTAATGATTAATTTCCACAATTCACTGTGGCGGATTTTATATATATATATATATATATATATATATATATAATTAATGGATCGTTGCTTTTGTTTATCAATATAAAAAGTATGATCACCTTGAAATGAAATACTGTGCTAAAATGCAAATGCAAGTAGTTTTCTTTGCTTAGAATGGAAGGTCTTTTCTATCATTGAATCCTTGTATGGAATTCAGGTTACGACATCTTTGTTCTCGACAGAATTATACACATAAGAGTTAAAGAAGTCCCCACAAAAAGTACTGCAACTCTCCACGGTGAATCGAACCTGGGACAACCATTCTAGCTATCTGATTAACCGTTTTATTCAAAATTAGTTGAGAGAAATGCCAAAGGAAAGTTTGAACTAAAAGATAACACCATCAACCCAAATGATATTGTGGATATATGCTGGAAAATCTCGATCCATTTAGTCATGTAAATAAATTTGCAAAGACGACTCGCGCTTTATGTTATCTGATGAGTACAGTAATGTTCAAGGAGAAAAAGATAGTAACATCAAATGAATACTGAACAACAGATTGCTGCCTGATGTGTGTAACAAACTAACAAGTTGGTGCATCATGTTGGCCTATCAATTGCACAGAAACAAACTTTAGTAAACGGGCTTTTATAATCTCTGACAAGCTATTTAAATATTTCCAAAATATATTAAAGGAAAGTATGTAGAAATCATGGATCAACTAAGCCCAACATCATAAAAGAAAAAAACAATAAAACTGTGTAAAACTGTGTGTTGCCATCATCTTCAGTAATGCAACAGATGGATTTATTAAGTATATACCAAGATGTACCAGGCTAGTAGATCATAAGTACAAAGAAACTACAAAAATAAAACCCAAAACCACAACTTTAATCATGAAATCCATTTTTAAAGCTACTGGGCCATCTCGTTCCACGGAAAAACAAAAACGTAATATTGTACAGCTGAAGAAGAGACAGCTTACGTAATATTTGTTGTTTAAAACTGTGGCCATGCCAATCCTTTTCGTTTGTCAAAGAAATCTTCCATCTTTCGTAGATCTGCCTCTTGGATATCGTCAAGTTGCTAGACCGACTCTCAACTCAAATGTCACTAAAACAAAAGAATATCGACTAATTTGGGCTATTTTAGGGTCATTTTGAAGGCCGGAGATTGACGAAATTGAAGATGGACGAGCCACATTCACGTAAATGTGATAGATTTCTTGAAGACATCAGGTCAGAAGATGGTTGGCAGTATTTCCAAATCGGTGGTAAAGGATAACAAATTTGTACTAAGTTAGCACTTTTCTTGCTCATATGTAAATTTTGATAAGATATTATGTTAATCTAAACTATCATAGTCAGCTAATTTAGTCAGTTTATTTGTAATTTGTAGTTAGTGAATATCCATATTTTAGAAGTAAGTCTGACGAACCAGTCTTTTTTGTTTTTAGAGGACTTATGTGAGTGCTTGGTAAATTTTGTTAATACCAATTTATTTAATGTATTGAACTTTGTTTTACTCTTATTTTCTAGGGTATAATCTTGTTGTCCTAATTCTGTTTGGTTTCATTTCAATTTCTGCTTAGTATCTGTTTTATTAAAGATACTAATATATGTAACATTTGAAGTATAATTCTATTCTAATTGAATATCAACAAGGTTCATTAAAAATAGTGCAATAGAGGTATGAAATAAGTTGCAACATATTCAAGTATCAATTTTTCATTTTAATTATAAAACATAAGACTAAAATAGCAACAAAATACTTGTAAGATAGCAGTTTGTCCCTTCAAGCTCCTTGACCTTGCAACCTGCTATCTATCCTCTAAGAGAAAACTGAACCAACCAAACCAATCTGTCACCGTATCAACTAGGAAAGTCTCGCTGACTTTCTAGCTCCAAGAACTGTGTTCGTGGATCCCCTGAGCCCAAAACCTGAGTACAGTCCAACCAATTCAAGAATTTCTCATCACACTAAAAAACAATCCTCCTCTGTTAATTTTCCAAAAGCTCCCCTCTTCATATCATTCACATCTCCTCCCTATATCCCCGTGAGTACTGACTCCCTCCCCAGACTTTACTACCTTATCCCCTTTATTAATGTCACAACCACTATTGTTATGTATTATGTCGGGCTTATGTAATCTTCAATCCCCTCATCATTTGTTACAAGGGTTCCATTTAGTCAATAACAATAAAATATTTTATACTTAATTACCAGGAATAGGTAATTATTCACAAGTTAATTTATTATAAGGATCCACGTTCATTATTTTATTTTGTTTTTTTACCCATTCTCTTAACATTTTTTTTGTAAATAAAATATTGTATTACTTCAGTATCAGAACATATACATATCGCTCAAAAAAGAAGAGTTTCATCATCCACATCCTTCACCGGCTTTACAGAATTGACCAAAAAACCAGATTGTTCAGAGCAGTGCACCATGGGTTGCATATACATCCTATCCTTCATTTGTGCTAAACAAACTATTACTACCAAACTTTTACAGAAAAGGTTCTAGAACGACTAGACAGACCAACACCATCAGCAAGATCCTCAAACCAAAAGCTTGGACTGGTCACCCGGACTGGAGAGATCAACAACGTTCGGCTGGGACCCTTCGGTCTACTAAAGTCCTCCCATTTTCTTCAAAGCCTCTTTGTCATCTTCCTTCGCCTTTCCTCGCGGACCCAGTTTTTTGCCAGAGCCTCATGTCTCCGCACTTTGCCAGAGCCTCATGTATCCTTAAAGAAGGAGGTTGCTTCTTGAGCATGGGACTAGGCACGTGTCGCTCGACTCTTGGCCCTTGTCCACTCTCCAACCCATCTTCCCTTTCCCCTTTGGCTGGCACTAGCCGCCTCCGTCTTAGAGTCCAAATTCAAGGCGCGATTGGGACCCGTATTATACTGCCATCAAGGTTTCCAGTCGCAGAATCACAGAACCCCAAGAACATAGCAGCAGTCACTCACTTTCTCACCCAAAATACCCTCAATCAAAGCAAAATGTGTATAATCCTCACACTGAGAGAGAATGGTAAGGGTGATCATAACCTTCGAATATAAATATAGAGAAACCATGATTCCCATATAAGGTTTGCACATTCCCTTCTCCTGCCACACCTTTCTCTCCTCCTATGTCATACTAGACACTAAATTTGGCATCATTCTTGGGTAAGAGGCTAGATCTAGCACCTGGTGCAGATCCAACTTTTCACTTTGCTTACACATGTTTCTGTATCTTGCACTACTTAAACCGGTAATGGCCTGGGGCGGATATGACATTTTCTGCATGATCAAACAAGGCATATTTTCACCACCGCACGTATCTCCCTCCCCCTCCTGTCATCTTATTGTACCCTTCGATTGGGATTTTCCAGCTATAAACCTGTCTCATAGTCCTGGACAACTAGTTGGTTGCATGTGTGGGCCCAAGTATCCCCTCGAAAATCCTCAGTAGTCCCCAATCTATGTCCCTACCCTCCTCTGCTCCCACGTTGGAAAGAAGGTCTACCACCATGTTCGCATCTCTCCTGACGTGGTTGAAGAAGAATGAGTTTAGGGTCATGACAAGGACACAAAGAGTGTCCAGTCTACCAGTGAGCCACCAATTAGATGAGATTTTCTCTATGGACTTATCATTGGCTAGTTTCTTGGCCATTTGAATCAAAATTTGGGAATCTCCCTCCATAATTACGGGCAACCACCTTTCCCTGATTGCTAGCTTAATACCCTGAAGAAGGCCTTCCAGCTCTGTTGAATTGTTGGTGTCATGACAAATGTAGCCAAGGTACAGTTTTAAAATCCCCCTCATATTGTTTTTGCAAACCCCTCCAAAGGGCCTACAGCTCCCGGGTTTCCTTTAGCAGCTCAAACATCAAAATTAATTTTAAAAACATGCACAGGAGGAGGAGACCACATATTTGGGCTAGACGGCCTACATATTTTGTTTTTTTTTGTTTAAGGCCATCTAAGTTGCTTCTTTCCATGCCCCAGGCGGCCACAATGTGTGCTTCTCCCTCTGACAGCTCCTTATCTTGCTCACCCCACTGCATTCTTTTTAAAGTTTTATGGATGTTCATAACAAGTTTCTTCCATACCTCTTGTCGCATACCCCAAATTGCAAAAACATTTAATGTTTTAGGAGACATTATGTTTTAATTTTATTATAAAGTTTGTAATTAATGACCAAGTGGGGTCAAGCATAATTGTATTTAATTACTGAATATTTTATTAATTAATAAATAAAAGATGAGACAACAGCCTAAGGAGGTTGTTAAATGAGTATTTACTGGCTAGTTGGTGGAATAGGCTGGGTTGAGAGCGAATTGACACTTGGCAGCATCCTCAAACTACTTCTAGTTGTTGCAGGAGGAAACTTCCCTATTTTTTTGGTCATGTTCCCCAAGAAAGTGGAACAAGAGCAGGTGGCTCATTAAGTGAAAAACTGACCCAAAAGACCTAGGCATGCTGATAAAACTACCCATTGAATTCAGCCGAGGCTGCTCATTCTTTACTTGTGAAATTGGTGCACAAGAAATTCGATGGAGGGGACAGGTAGAAGTGTTTGGAGTGGAAAGTGTTGATTTACTGAACTAGTGCAGTTGTTTTGAGATGAGTTCTTACTGCTACAGACATAAATATTACTACTGATTACTCCGTGGAGTTGCATAGGTTTCTAAACCTATTATCTCACCTAGTGCTTTCAACCAGGTGGACCAGTAGATAGGCTTGGGGGTCCTAAGATTTGCAGTTCAGTTGTCTTCAGGAGTTGGTTGGGAGGAACGGGCTCCTTAGGTTGTTGTCTCCTCTACTGTATTACCAGGTTCTAAATGTGATTTTTATTTTCTTTATGCAAGCATAGAAACTGGAATGTATAAATTTTAGGAATTGATGCATCTATATGACTGTTTTGTTAGTTAGTTAAATCTTTTATTGATCTAATATTTATAAATTATGTTCAGATATGTATTAGGATAAATGATTTAGGGTTAGTTTAAAATTACTGATAGATAAAAATACATGACTGTATTTTTCCACACCTGTGAAGAGGTAGTACTCTAGTACAGTAGGTGAAATTAAGTTTCAATGAATAAATCAAATCAAGAAATGTAGGAATATGAATATTTACTTTCTACTATTAAATCTTTATAGGAATGTTTAGAAGAAAGATTCCTCTATTTTTAGAAGTTTCCGAAATTAGAATACATCTGTTTAAAACATAAACAAAAACTATCATAAAGAAAGCTCTCTTAAAAACTGGTACACAGTTTGTGTAACTGTGTTCCTTTAAACACAGTAATAATCACTATCTATAAGCTTAACCTATTATAAATACATATAATTATTAATTATTACAGAAAACAGACAAATAACGTAAATAGGATTAACTTAGATTACAAAATAAGTATAATGAAATTTTAGTAATAACTTAGGTTTTGCAACTAACAACTAAGTAATTTCATTAATACTGTAAGTAAAACATTAGATATCAATTACATCAAAGTGAAACAAAAATAATGCAGATTTTTAATTTTAAACATAATACAAACCCTAATTAAGGAAAACTGTCAACCAAATCTTTCCATCTTTCCTCTTTCCAGAATAGGGCATTTACAGTTTTACCCATATCCTCATTAATCAAATTCTTCATTTTACAATTATAATATCTATATTATAAATGGCCTATATTAAATAAAATTTTACACAGAAACAACATTATACTGTTTATCAATTATATACTAAAATAAAACAAGAAAAAATAAATTAAATATTCCTAATCAAATTTACACAGTTGAGCTCGGGTTGTAGTAACAATCCCTTTTCCTTTTATTATTTTCATAAACCAATCTTTATACTAACAGGAAAACTCAGAACTAGCTTTCATATTAAATTTCCATAGAATACCCCTAGTCTAATAAAAATTGAAATTATGGACATTTACAACAGTGAAACCTTTCAATCTTCTTTTATCAAATCATTCACCAGACACAGGTAATTTTAGCAACAAGGTTCTTTCAAAATTCATTAATTTAAGCTTAAAACAAACTGAAGTTTCCAACACAGAACAATAAACCACGATGTCTAAGTCTGTCAAAGAATCTTTCCTACACAGACCGATGCACCCTTAAATACTGTCAAAACCTTTGCAAGTTACAAACCGGTGTTTACATTTTGCAAAACCCTAAGAAAAATTTAAACCATCGAACAAAATAGTCCACGACCATGTGGCCTTTACAATCAAGCATTGTTCAAAATGCAGCTACGGCAAGGGAGTTCCAAACTCTGTGAGACAACATCTTTCCAAACCCCATATATCACCACAGAAGAAACCTCAGGTCGTGGAGCCGAGGCTTACCAATCAACCAAGCAATGTTGGCAGCCCTAGGTCGCAGCTACTTGTTGGGTCTTTTCTCCATGCTCAGCTAGGAGTCGTGTTAGAAACCTGCTTTCTTTTAACTCTACACATTCAAGATTAAAACAATAGTCAATTTCCTTTTACTTACAGTTCGTTTAAAGTTGAAAGAAAACTTGATGACAACCCAATTAAATAGATAAAGAAAAAAAAAGGGTTACCTGTTTCAGCTCTAGTGCTTACGGCCGTGAAGAGTCCTCTTGTAAACCTCCAGTAAACAACCGCATCAAGAGATGTGAAGGGAATCAACAAAGAAAAACTCCATGATAAGAACTTTTCAAGAGAAACGCATACTAAGGACCTCAACGAGAAAGGGGAAAGCAAATAGTAAAGGCTACGATGAATCCAAATCTCCCCACTGTCGACGATTTCCACAAGTAACCACACTGCTATCAAACAGAGGTTTCAACCTGGCCGATACACGGGTTAAGACATTCATAGAGTTGGATTTTGGCATCGAAGGCCATCACTTACAGGGATAGAAAAATGGCATCAAAGTCCCATGAGGCGATGAGCCTGGCGGCGTTTCTCATAGCATCAAAGGTATAGTAAACAATGCGAGATTTTACGGTTTTGAACGCTTTTGTAGTAGGTTTTACCAACACCAAAATCCTATCCATTAACTGATAGCTACGTGGAATCCACTAAGAGGAAAATCTCATGGGTTTCGATTGGAGTTCTTCTATAGTTCCGAATGGCACCATTCTAACCTGTTATACAAACCTTTGTAAATATTAATACCTCACTTATAACCATATAATGTATTCATTTGCACTTTTCCTTGGTAAATACCTAGGCAATAATAGAACTATACTCTGCATGAAATTGTTAGTTTCATATACAAATGTCATTTCTTTTATACCTAAAACTTATGTAATAATTGCTTATGATTATATATTGATACAAGTACATATAAATTGCCTTTGTAACAAGTAAAAATGTATTGCAAGATTTAGTTTGCAAAATTTATCATTCTCTAGAGTTGCATGTAGGATTTGGTTTTAATATAACAACAAAAGGATAAACATAGGATGAACAACTTATATTAAAAGTTAGGTAGAAAGCATCTAGTTCTATTTTTTATTGGATTTCTAAGTATTTATGCTTATAAATAAATAAAAAGAAGCAAATATACAAGCAAACATGATGTCCTTAAACCAAGAATAAGAAGGTTAACAACTTAGATCTCAAACGTTGTGTAACAACTTAACAATTCCAATATTTGGAAAAAAAAACAGGTTGACGATACCTTCTTTTTCTCAAAGCTATAAACTAAACAAATATTCTAGCATTTTACTTTTGCTAGTTGAGATTATTAATCTCGATCCTAAAACTGGGATACACATCTTACCTATAAATAGACCAATACAAGAATCAACATTTCACTGCATTAGCTTCAAAAGCTAAGTAAGCCTCGGGATTGAACTGAAGTTCCTTCATTTTAAACAGGAAAAGGGGATAGGGTATCATCTTGTCTAATTCCTCTGGAGGGATTAAAAAGTATATTCGGAGAGCCATTCAGCAGAATCGAGAAGAAAGGGGTAGTAACCAAATCCATCACCCACGACACCCAATCTTCCCCAAATCCAAAGGATTCCAACATCTTTTCCATGTATTTCCAACTAATTTTATCATATGCCTTAGCAATATCCAACTTTATCAGCATACCTGGTCTCTTGGTCACTTTAAGAGAGTGCATAGTTTTGTAAACCAAGAGGATCCTATCCAGGATTTGTCGCCCTTCCACAAAGCCTGATTGTTATGAGCTAATCAGGTTGGGAAGGAGTGGGTTTAATCTATTAGCTATCACCTTATTTATGATTTTTTAAATGACATTACATAGTGCAATAGGTCTAAATTTACCTAGTATGTCAGCTCCTTCTCTTTTCAGTATCAGAGTTAGGAAATTACCATTGAAACCTTTTAGGATACCTATACTACACCTCGATTCTTCCACTATTTCCATAATTTCCTCTTTAATCGTGTCCTAAAAGAAGTGGAAGCAATTGGTGGTAAAACTATCTGGCCCCGGAGCTTTCCCCTAGGTCATCTGGTTTACTACTTCTTCCACCTCGTGCATAGGTACTGGCTTAAGCAACTGTTCATTATGTTCTATGGTAATCACCTTAGGGATAAGTCTGGTTATCCTCTCTATGTCTTGCGTTCTATCTCCTCTTTCTTCTTTCATTATTCCCTCAAAGTGATGGACCAATTCTTCCTCGATCTCACCTTTCGACTCTACCTGGTTTCTATCTGCCTTCTTGAGTTTGTCGATTTTTCGATCTGTGTCTGTCATGGATAATTGAATTGTTGAAGAACTTTGTGTTCTTCCCTCCCTCATGTAACGATTTGTTCCTAGATTTCTATTTCCAGAAAATTTCCTCCTATTTTTCCCTGGCCTCTAACTGATTAAGTAGGTATTTCTCCCTCCCCTTTATGTCCTCATACCATCCTTCCTCCATCCCTCTCTAGTTGAGATGCTTGATCTACCCGACTAACCTCCTCTTATCTTCAAAAATGTTCCCGAATTCTTCCCTGTTCCACATGCAAATTTTGGTTTTGAGCACTTTTAACTTTTGATGGAAGCGGTACATCCCGGTTCGGACAGGATGGCCAATTCCTACCACCACCATTCCACCTTATCCTTAAAGTCCATATGTTCCAACCAGAATTGTTCAAACATGAAAGGTTTTCTCAAAACTGCATTTGACTAATCTCGGTTGACACTAATGGGCCAATGGTATGATCCGTATGCTGGAAGGACACCGAAACATATTTCCCCTATTCCCCTAACAATGTTCTCAGTTACCAAGAATCTCTCAATTCTGGAAGCCACAAGATACTTTCCCCCACTGTTGGAAGGGTTTTTGGGAGGAGTTAGTTGCACAACATCGCGGATGCTGCGCAAGGTCAAAGATACTGCGCAAGCCAGAGTTAGATTATTTTATGTATTTTTTGGTCATCTTTTGTAGTTTTGGATTGCATCTTGTGGATAGTGGTCACTATTTTGAAGAATCTGTTAAGAATTAGTTAGGAATTTAGTTAAGTGGACCACCGATGTAAAGGCGTAATCCTATAAGTAGATGGTGAATTGAAAATATTACTCTCTCTTAGACACTTCACTTTTTTTTTATCTTCTGAGACAGAGTCCGATTTTGAACTTATTAATCTGTGTATGTGACTTTAGGAACTGTTTTGGGAACTTATGTTTTGCTGCAGAAGTTAATATGACATGACGGAAGTTGAGTAGAATCATTGTGTGCTTTTATGTTTTCTTGTTTTACTGTCTTCTGCGACTCAATTATGAATTCAATGTGTATCTGCAACATGGATCTATAAATGATGCGATGTTTCCCTGTTTTAAATGATGTTATTCTATTAAATATGTTTGCATATCAATGTTTTACTGCAGTTCTAGTATGATAATGTGATCGGTTGAATGATGATGTGGTTCTGTTAACGCGTAAGTTGAATGGTTATATCAGTTGATAAATTTCGTGCTAAGTTAAGAAAGTGACACATCGTCCTCCTTCATATTGCAAAAACTTGGTTCCGACAGCTCTCCCTTGAACATCTCGGGTGAGACTTCATCTGCTCCGCGAGTATTTCTCGACGGGGTAAAACCTGTTCGGGTTGGTGCTTAGGGAGATTGCGGTGGTTTGGGTGTCAACAAAGAGAAAACCCCTATCGACTGAGTTTGTGTCAACAAATGGTTCCATTTCCGGTACCATAGTGCAACTGAAGGGAGGACATGTTGTGACATCCAACGAAACCAAGAATCCAAGATTGGTTCGACCAAAAGCTATGAGAGTTTGTTGAGAAATAAAATCAGAACCTTGGACTGACGACGGATAAGTGGTGGCAGAGTACATACATGACGGTCCACATGAGTATTTTTTCTCTGAGTTCTCGATCATCTTGTATGAGTGGTTGGTGAAATTGACCTATCGCAAGACAAATTTCCAAGGAGGTGAGCCAACTTCTTGGACCCCAGAATTGATCGAGGAATTGCAGGAGGCAGATAATAGATAATCATGGCTTGTTGAAGTATGGCTTGACGATATCTTGGAAGGTTATATCCCCGAGTTCATAGTTGATACAACTAAATCCTATAACGAAGCAGAAAGGGAGTTATTCAACGAGCCACAAGGTAGGATTCTTTTATCATTACAGCTGTCTATTAAAATGCTCATATGTGAAAACAACATATTGAAGATGCACCTTCAGTAGTAGAACTATGGTGTGCAGAGGCTGTGGATACCGCAAAAACCGTGGGGGATGAATGGAATGATATAGGGTATATGGGTGCAAGTTACGATGAGATTGTTAGGGAAGCTGAGGAAGAGAGTGGTCTTACGAGATGAGGAGCAAAGTTTCGACAAGAGAAGAGGCATAGGACAAGAGAAGGTCCTGCCACGATCAAAATGCAAGACCACGAAGGAAGATCACATCCGACAAAGAGACCCTATAGTGAAGACGAGGACAACTAGACTACACCCTAGTTAGAGGTAAGATCAACCCCCAACACCAACGTACCCACACCTCCGCGCACTACATCGCAATAGGGAAGAAATGCAAGTTCAACACTGACTTGTCCAACATGCCAACAACACTCTAATAGTAGCAGATCAATGTCTGTAGGAAGAAATCCCAGGATGGAGGGAGATGACGCAAAGTTACCTTTATTTCATGGGAACGAGACTGAGGATCTCGAGCAATACTGGTTCTTGTGTGAGGCAGTATGGACTCTTAGACAAACTATGGATGATGAAGTCAAGAAGGGCCAATTGCCGACAACTCTTTGGGGTTGCGCAGTGGATTGGTTCATGAAATTTGTACGAGTTCCTATGGGAGCACCAGTGAAGACATTGGACGAATTTAGAAAAGGATTAATTGAAGAGTTTAGAAAGCCAAAATTTGAAGCACAATATATTACAGAACTGAAGGAAATTAACCAATATCCAAATGAGACTGTTTGGGATTTTGATCAAAGGTTCAAAACACTAATGGCAAGAGTTAGCTTCGAGATGAGCGAAATTCAACATAAGGAATGGTTCATCACAGCACTACTATCTCTTATCAAACTACCATTAATGCAGCAGAATATTGTAACACAGAGTGAGGCTCTGGAGATCGCCATGAAGCTGGAAGCTTCACCAGTTGTTGAGAACGCAATTGGGATGAATCAAATCCAAAAACAACTGGCGAACCTGACACTCCAGTTGCAAGATATCAAGAAAGGAAAAGAGCATCGCGAAGATGTTTGGTGTACTGGATGTGGCATAGACGAACACACCAAGGATAATTTCTTGAATTTCTGAAACTACCTATTGTCAGGAGCCTTGAATCCATTGAGTTGTGGCAGTGTACCATCATGTCACATTTGTCAAGTATATTGGCATCGAAATGAAGACTTTGGATAAATGAAGAAGATGGTAACGAAGCTGACGAACTTATACTGCACATTTTGTCGATCTGTTGGGCATGGAGATAAGGATTGTCGCGCATATGAACTACTCCAAGAAAGAACATACAAATCGTACTTTATGAAGGGAGAGGATCATCGAACAGTACAACAACCACATCCATAGGTGGTACAACCACCTCAACCTCATTTTGTACCACAACAACAACTGCAGATGCAATTTGTACCACAACAACCGCAACAACAATGTGTGCCACAAATGTAGTACAATCAGATGCAGATGGCTCTACAACAGCCACATTATGTTCATCCAGCATAGTATGTTCAGCAGCAACCGAATCCCCCGCAGCAGCAATATAATCAACCGTGCTATCAGCAATAAGGAGGATTCTGCGGAGGATGAGGTGGAGACTTTGGCTGAGGAGGAGGATGAGGTCGCGGACCAGTGCAATGTTATAATTACGGAGTACTAGGGCATTATTAGAGAGATTGTCTGCAATGTACATATTGTATTACTGTCAATCACACTGTTGATAACTGTCCATAGTTGATCTTAAGGTGGCAGGAAGGAAATGTTTTGCAGTTGTAGAACCAAACCCAAAACCAGAACAATTGCAAAATCAGAATCAGTTGCAGAACCAGAATCAGTTGCAGAATCATACCCAGAATACAAATCAGAACACGAATCAACCTATGAATCTGCCACTGAACCATAATCAGGGACGAATTGTTGTGACTATTTCAGCAGAACCAAGGACGCATGATGTAGATGTTGCTGTCATTACTCGTGGAGGTGCGAAAACAGAAGAAGATGGTCTACATCCACAAATTCAGCTGGATGGGAAGAAGAAGGTACAATTTTATATTGATGCTGAGAAATATGCATTCTTTGAAGCATGTGATGCGACAGGTATAAATCTTGGTGTTTGTGCCGGAAATTGTTTCCAAGGCCAAAGAAACAAGCCAACACAATCTCAAAATAAAATCAATAAAGTGAAATAGGTTTAGGGTTTCTGATGTATTTTCTTGGTTATAAACTTTGGGGAAGGACAGGGAATACACTCATGAGCAAAGTAATAACTGAATCATAAACAAAAGAAGACAAAGATGCATAATATATTCAACAAGATCCAACAGAACACAGTATTGAAGTTCATTCATAAAAGACAAGCATCACCAGAATATAAACATAAACCAGTAATGAGTATATCAATTAAGCAACTAAACAAGCTGAACAATGAAGCCAACACAGAACTGAAGGGTGAAAAGTGTCATATATCTCATAATTTCATCATCAAATGCATACAAGAGTTTTGATACTTAACTCATGAACAAGTATGAACTCATGAACAAGTCTGCAGACCTCCTGAAGCTATCCCAAAAATCCAACCCTCTCAATGACCTTCTAATCTCTCTAAACAGTGTTTTTTACAAAATCAATTAGGGGTCAAAAACCCTAACTGTCTTCCATCCACTCGATGAGGTAAAGTAAAAAGTACAATATTATAAAACATGATTTTTCTAAAAATAGTAAACACTAACTAATATGTTTCTGAAAAAGATAACAAATAACTGAAATGAACAAGTGACTCATAGCTCTTTTGCTGCCTCAGCTAGCAGAGCAATTCCATCTAATGCTTGAGCTTTCCTCTTAGCTTTCTTCTGCTCCTGCTCCATGTCAGCTATCCTTTTGTTGAGCTCTTCATTTCTTTGCTGCAAGTCCTTGATTGTATTCTCCAACTCTGTACAATGCAAATCAGTGGTTCTTTTTCTTTTTAGAACCTCATTTGATACTGCTATCATCTCATGACAATGGTCATTGACATCCTGAAGATCTTCTTTAAGCTTTCTGTTGGCCATCATCAGCCCCTCATTGACCTTTTGCATATGTTTCATCTGCTGCTTGTACTACTTAATAATTTTCTGCAAGTTTTCTTTATTTATGTTAACTGACCTTCCTGTCATGATCTCTTGTTCAAAATTGGGGATCTTAGGTAGGTTTGTATCCTTATTTAACAGGTCTGGAATATTAGGGTCTTTTAGAATACCTGCTTGCCTGAGTATAAATTCATCTTCATCTTCCCATTCTTGATCTTCAACAGGAGGTATTTCAGCTTTTTCTTTTTGCTGCTGCTTTATCAGTTCATTTCTTATTTCAAGAAATATGGTAAACAATTCAGACTCTGGCTGCCCTATTTTTCTCTTGTTTTTAATGTTTTTTTTACCAATTTCTGGCTCTTCATTTGAGGAATTATCAGTCAAGACAGTCTCCTGTTTGGAATTTAATTTGGGATTGAGCAGCTTCTTCATATTCCATATTAGCTTATTTGTTGCCCTGGTTTTAGGTCTCCAATATGGGGTTACAGTCCTTTTCTTCTTCTTATTAGGTTTGACTGCTTTGATCTCTGAAGTGAAGAATTCTCTACAGGTTTCAGCATTGACTTCTTCTTGAGTAATTGGTTGCTCTTCTTCCAATAAATATCCCTCATCATCAGACAAAATGGTGATGGGACTTCTCTGTTTAGTTTGAACCTCATATTTGGGCATAGCAACCTTTTCTACAACATCATCTTTAATTTCCTTGGAAACTGCTGCTGGTGTCAACTGCTGCCTAGGCTGCAATTCCTCTTCTAAAAACAATGAATACCTGCCTGCAGTGCCAACTGAAAACACTTTGAGTTTACTGTCAACCTCCACATGCTCTGCTGCCTTCTCAACTTTGACATCCTCTTTGTCTTCAAGTTTAGCTTTCTGACCTAATTTTCTGACCTAATTTTCTGATCATTACCTTCCCTTTGTCTGTTTGCCTCTTAGGCTGCTGATCTTCTTGTTTGTCCTGAAAACCTGACCAGAAAAGAAAAAAGTCCCAAGTTTTACCTTCATGCTGCAAAGCAGTGCTAATAATTAACTTAATTAGCCCATGATGAAAGATGGACTGAGAAGAATGGTCCATATGCCCTTTGACCCTGCTAGCCATTTTCTGCAAGCTTTTGAATAAGAAGAATGGAAGGTTCATCTTAGACACCCCCACCATATGTTGCAGAAATATGAAGTGATACTTAAATACATAAGCATACCTCCCCTCGCAAGTAATATAACTTTGCAAAATTCTAATTGGTTCAACCCATTCCTTCCTGAAATTTTGAATAAGGATGCCCTTACTTCAGTCTGGGGTGACATTTGGCAATAGGTATCTCTGAGGATCAAAGGTAAAGGGCAATTTATTAAACCATAGTTCACCTTCATTCTTAATCCCTGTTGCTTCTGCAATCAGCTCCACTGTCAGTCTGAACTTAAGGGTGTCAAAGGTCACCATATCATTTTTAAAGCATTGTGCAAACTTAAAAGAAACTTCAGCATTATACCCATGTATCTTCTTGAAAAAGTCCATCCAACCAGGCTTTTGGAATAGTTCAACACACCCATGGATTTTTTCAATCCAACCCACATCAGTAGGTTCAGCCCTGTTCACTTTACCACTCTTACCCATTTTCTCTTCAAAAACTGGAAACTGTATGACTTTAGGGTTCAGTAGATGATCTAGTAATTGATTTTCTGTCTCTCAGGTTTCATAGACAGCTCTCCTTACTCTTCTCTGACTGCTCCTTTTGTTTTCTTGATACAGGGTTTTGTTTACAGTCATAAGAGACTTAGATCATTTGAAACCACTACCACTGATAACTGTCATTCTATATAATTATCCTAGTGATTGTCCATCTCCAGCATATAGAATGAACCTGTATATTAATACCAATAACCTACCAGAATCATGTATAAACAATTTCTGTACAAAAAGAGTTTTATATGAAGAATCTCAACTGTCAACTTTTTAGACTAAATGCAGACTGTTTAGAGGCATAGATGAGAAGATTTATAAAGCAGAAAAAATCTTAAACTTAGTCCAATTTAGCTCTCAGTAATTCAAGTATCAAAATGACAGTAGGTCTTTCTCTATTCTCAAGCCTTTAGCTCTTTGCTGCTTCTTTTGGCTTTCAAAAATAGTAAGCTTCAAAACCTAGAAAAATTAGGTCTCCCTGCAACTTCAGATATTCGGCTCCTTTTTTGTATTACTTGTAAACACAGAATCAATTTACGACATTGAAAACACTGTCAAATGTATAATTCATCACATCACTACACTTTGATCTTTGACAAGGTCATTCTTTATCAACAATTGCTATTTTTCAACCTTCACCCACCATGGCATCTCAGAGCATCTTAGATAGCTATTTCTTTGGCCGAAATTTCATTAAACAACACAGTTTAGCATTTCCCTTAATCAATTTTGATAGAATAGTCCCCAGCGAAAAAGCCCCAAATTATCAGTTATATTGGCTTATCGTGGAATACCTTTGAATTGATCAACTGCAGTGGTTTAAAATCATGACCTGAGTTGTCAAGTTGTTCACCTCGAATGTACAGGTGTCTTTCAACGATCAATTTTACTGCAAGCATCGAAATTAAGGAGCCCCAATTTCCCGTGAAGCTATAAAAACCTCACCTTTGTTTTGCAGCGGCAATGTCCGGTTTTTTTTAGTGGTTATGGTTACTCCACTAAGTCCTTCGTCTTTGAATGTGCATGCAAATGACAACTCATCTCACATTAAACTCAAACCATGCTGCTACCTGTCAAGAATGAATTGCATTTGGACTCATGATGACCACGATTCCCTCACGATATGTAACTACCTGCTCTTATGATAATTCCTGAATTCACCCGTAGCAAACACCCTCAAAACACGTAAATCAGTCACTTCATATTCGAAACCATGACAAATTTTTCTAAAAAATCGGAGGAATTGGGAGTCACGATATTCTTGTAGCGCGCCTTTGTAAATTTCAGGCTCTAGCGCTACAACAATAATTTTAACTCTGTTTTGGCGCTCTTTTACAGCTTTTTGTCATTTTGCATGAAGTTTAGAAGCTGTTTGAGTAATGACTATGCTCAAAATATGATTTATGAATCCATCATTTGATATAATGACCTTTTTAAACCCCTTCAAAATGTAAACCTAAAGTTTAAAACTTGAGAATTTCAAAAGAAAGTTCAAAATTTCATATAAAAACTAAAAATTTCCTAAAAGAGGCAAAAATCAAATTAAAGCAAATGAATAACCTGAAATAAAATTTCAAACCAAACAAAATTTGAAGAAACAAATCACTAACTTAACACCTGGTAAGTTACTTGTTTATAAAATACCCACTACTTTTGATTCAACATTGGTACCATGACAATCGCGACATCATGGTACCTTACATAACTTCCTTGAAATTTGTTTGTTCCTAGCAAAAGATCCCAATGCTCTGGCTAATATTGAGAGTTTGTTGTATCGACTAGCCAAAAGATAGAAAGAGTCTGCTGTGAACTCTTTGCATTAAAAAAAGATAGGAAAAGAGATGCGCATGAATATTCAAATTGGGGACTATGAGGTAGATTCAGTCATCCTGGATCTGGTATCGTAAGTCAATATTTTGACAAGACAGACATGGTAAAAGATGGGGAGCCCAACGGTGAGCTGGTATCCTATGGAGCTGCAACTGGCTAACCAAGCCAAGGTAACGCCAATTGGGTGAGTTCTGCACCTTGCTGTGGAAGTCGAAGGGATGAAGACTTAGGCTGATTTTGACGTTATCGATGTTGTTGATGGCAGAGGCTCCTATCCCGTGTTGTTGGGGATTGGATGGACCAATGACAATATGGAAGTGATTAATTTTAAGAAGTGCGTGGTGACCTTTGAAAATCAATACATTAGATTCATCGCTCCGATGGATCCAACTGAAAGGTGAAGGTATGTTCAACCAGTGAAGGATGAAGTTGTCAGAGGATGGGATCATTCATATAACATCATAGAGGATTACATCCATCCGACAGTCGATGGGGAACTTTGTTGGCGCAAATATAGCTCTACATCTTCCGATTCTGATGATGCTTTTGAGAAATGGCAGAATCGCATGCATGAGGTATCATTAAGAAAGTATGGCTTGATTACATAATCGCTATGTCCCGTCGCAACTGAGACTATTGAATTGGAAATATATGAAGGAATTCCTGAGTTGTCTAAATTTCTACTGGAAATTGAAGATAAGGTGTCAGAACCATAATAGTTACTGGCATTGGAGGAAGCACTAAAACTACTCCAGCACGTTGGTGGGAAACCCATCCGAAGTCGATCACTGGCTGGTCGCAGTTTCAATGATTGATGACAGTTCGCTTTGGTAACGCAGAAGAGTACCACGCTAGAAGGTACGATGGGTATAATATCCATGGTGATCATCTGATTGAAAGTCATACCTTGTGGGCATCATGTTCAAAGGATGAGTGGGTCCATTCCTTTATCCACTGGTTGGATGAAATGTCATGATATTGGTACATATCAGATGAGTTGCACAAAGATATCACTACCTAGGAGGAATTGATAGTTTGCTTCACTCACACCTTCAATTTTGTGGATGCCAATCAATACGTTCATAATGCGCTATAGCTCATCCGCGACATTGTTCTGAAGGTAGTTCCAGTTGCATACCCTGTGGATCTGCATGCACATTGTTAGATGCAGTCAGTGATGGAATGTTATAATGTAACTGGAGGACCAGAGGACGGTGATGATCCAAGGAATATCAATATTCCAGAAATAGAAGGGAGTCGAGATGTCGCAGCACCTGACGTATCGACGGATCCAATTAATCAGTCCTTAAAGATTAGGAAGGTTAACATTGGGACAGAGGAGAACCCAAGGTTTGCGAATGTTGGGGACTATAGGGACAAAGATACCATGGTGAAGATCACGGATCCGTTGCATGAATTTCAAGATTTGTTTCATACCAAGTTTTTCTGAGATGGAGGAAATACTGGGATATTTAGGGGAAATGAAGATCCCGCTAAATCCAGACGTGAAACCATTAAGACAAAGGCCGTATCGCTTGAACCCACAAAACAAGGAGAGAGTCAAAGTTGAACTTGAAAGGATGTTGGATGCTGGAATAATCGAGCCAATTGAGGAATCAGAATGGATCAGTCCCATGGTGGTATAAGATAAGAAGACGGGTGAGGTTTGGATTTGCGTCGATGTCAAATACCTCAATTTTGTAAAATAATGTTAATTTTTTTAATTATATTCCTGAGACATTATGTTAAATTTAATGCTAAGTAGGAACTGATGACTCAGCAGAGTCAACAGAAGTGGAATGTAATTCAGAATATTTTATTATTAATAAATAAATTGTGGAGACAACAACATGGGAGAGCTGTTAAAAAGAGGTTACTGGTCAAACTGGTGGATGGAACTAGCTGGAGGGAAAAAGACAAGTGGGAGCATCCTCAAACACTTCCTAGGTTGCAAGTGGAAACTTCCCTATATTTGGGGTCATGATCCCCAAGAAAGTGGGATCAGAGCAGGTGGTTCATTAAATGACAACTAACCCAAAAAGACCTAGTCAATCTTTTAAAAGTACTCAATGAAGAGAGCTGAGGCTGCTCAGATATTTTTCAGAGAGAATTCATTCAGGTGAATGTTATTCAGGAAATTCATTGAGGAAAGAGGGAAAAATAGTAAGGAAGTTGTTCTGGGAGGAATACTGCAACAACTTGGTTATTATAGCTTGTAGCTGGGAGAACTGCTGATAAGTTCGGGACTAATACTAAGTTTGAAGACTGGTATCTGACTATTACTGCACCTAGTTCCAGCCAGGGAGACTAGAGCAAGCTCGGGGGTCCTGAGGAGTCGTTGTTTGAGCGCTCTCCAGGAGTTGGTAGGGAGGAACGGCCTCCCATTGCTGTTTTTGTCCCAAGCTTAAGCAGGTTCTGTCACTTAACTATTTTTGTTTAAATATTGTGAATCGTTGAATGTTATGTTTACAGCTTATGATAAAAGAGTTAACTAGTTTTAGTAATGTAAATGTTTTTAGTTTATTAGTAATGGAATCTTTTGGTGAAAGGTAAAGACCCACTATGTTTTTCCACATCTGGGTTTTACCAGATCATACTCCAGCACAGGGGTATATTTTAAATAAGAATAGCATGATGAGAATTTTAGAGTAGTAGTTTCATTATCTATTCTTCAGAAAATATATTTTATTGACAGTTGTATGAGTTCTTAGTTAAAAACTACTTCTTTGTACTATATTTTTCTTTCGGTCATTCTATATTGTAGAGAATAAATAGAAGAGTATATTTGAGACTAAATTTAATTACTGTTAAGCACACAGTTTCTTTCTTTCAGATTTGAATAACTACATTATTTTAAGTTTAATAACAAAACTGAAAGAAGAATTAACTAATATGGACTAGGTTCTACTGTCCAAACAAACTAACTAAATTCTATGTATGAGTAATAATATAATCTTTACATTACTTTCTTCTTATTTTGAAATAAGTTAATATAATATCTAGAAGTACGAATCTATCATTCTTAAAGTGTAGTCGAATGCTATCTTACGAGATAGTTTTCAAATAGTGTTAATTATTTTCTTTTATAGATATATATATCATAACTACTAGGACAAACTAAATATTTACAGAACATTAGTAAATATTTACTTAAACAACACAGGAAGTAAACAGCAGAATACTATCCTTATGTCTATTTTTAAAGTAAACTAAGGACATTAATATAGAGGCTATGGTAATTGGAAGGAGATAATATAGTTATTATATTAGTAATAATGTACTTTAATTATGTAATATAGGAATATTATTTACTATTAACCTAAAGTAGTGTTCTTATTACTGTAAGTATATTCCAGAACTAACTATACTTATAGTGCTACCAAGTAAACTGACAGTACAAGATAGATAGTTAATACTTAAACCCTTTGTTAAAAAGAAAGGGAGCATAAAAACTTATTATAAATAAAGGATAGAAACTGTATTTCCATATCTACGATTTCTCATTATTATACAAGTCAAAATTTTAAACTAAGTATAAAAGCCCTAACGATGTTTAACAAATAACCGAATGGTAGAATGCTCGACTATCGAGCTTAGCAACTATTGTAATACTTCATTAATAAATTCACATTTACAAAAAGGATATTAAAAACTAATAGAGAATTTATTTTAGAAGAAAGGGCAGTGCATATTTTATCTTACTGTCAAGAAGGGTTTAACCCTATAAATCTTAATTTATACAAGTAAATTAACAAACGGTGTACTCACAGTCGTACTGTAAATTAAACATAAGTAAGCATTCAAAATTTCAATAAGTGCAAGTAAACAGGGTTTTTCATTATAAAAACCTGTAACCAAGGTTACCCTGTCAATGACCTTTTGAATGTCATTTAAAAACCCTCAGATTTTATAAATCTACAAAGTATAACTATTATATCAATTTATTAAAAGAATTAACCCAGTATATTATTAAAATGTAGTAAAAACCCTACTAGCAAATACCATGAATAAATTACAGAGAGTAATTCAAGTACTTATCAAATTCACAGGAATCAAAGGTATTGAAGACAGATAGGCTTAGTAAGCCAAGCTTAAACAGTAATGGTTTCAAAACTATACAGTAATATAATATTAACTTAAGAAAAGTAGCATGTACATCGCATAGATCCAAGTTCAGGGTAAACTCTGACAAAATTAAAAATATATACTGAGGATGGAGTTTTATCTCCTTGGCACTTTAAGGCTCCCAACATCTTATACAAAATAAGGCTTACACCCTGTAAAACAGTTATATATATGCATGCTTAAACAGTAATCAAACGAAGACCCAAAACCATCAGTCTTGGCTTCAGCCAAGCACCCTTGCTAAGCAAAGAGTGAAACCTGTTTAAATAGCATTCAGGTTCACTAAACTGAACCAAGGTAACCACAAGGGTTACAAACCATGAACTCATAGCCATGACTGCCCTAGAGGATCAACAAGGAGGAGAACGCCATGGGTAAAACCAGGCTTACCGGGAGAAGCCGGTTGGTGAAGTCTTGTGCCTTCCACGCCAAGAGAAGAGGTTGAACCCTGCATCGAAGGATAATTTTAAATTTAAAACCCTGGTAAATGTTGATGGTTAAGTTATTACTGTAAAAGGAAAACTAATTGAAAACCTGTAACATACCTTAAATTCTTTTAATGGAAATTCGGCCACTAAAGAATAGCACGACAACCACTAGTAGGAGGAAGGGTAAACCCTTCATTTACCACCGAAGAGAAGGAGTTCGTTGAAGCGTTGGGTAGCCTGTCAAGGTGGAGGACGATTGGTAGCACTAAGTTAAGGTGACAGCCTGCACAGTAAGAGTTCGAGCAAGGGATGCCAATGGGGAAAACCCTAAGAGAAACGACGCTGCCCAAACATCTCACAACAAGTTACTCAATAGAGTATCTTCCTCACAATGCAGCAGATGAGCCATGAAGAGCTAAACCAGCATGGGCAGTGACTAGCAGACAGTGCAAGTAGCGAGCGGGACTAGGAGGTTTTGCAGAGCTGCCGGAGGCCAAAGGCAGTGGAGAAATGACTACTAGGGTTGAGTCAACCTTTATAAACGACAGTGCATGGCTGGGAAGATCCCACGTAAGCCTTTTGATAATTGTCATACAGTGGGTAGGAACTCTATAGTTCCACGACAAAGATTACCAATGATTTCTTTCCACAACCCAAATCATATCGCGGGGATTCTATAAGGTTCGATGTACCATAAGTCAATCACCTGTGTTATATTAATCAACAATATAAACATTAGAATATTGTTTATAAAACATTGTAATTTAAATATGGTTCATCGTTGGTCTCATATATTTATATATGGAAAGTTAGAATTATGTTTAGAAAACTTTGTAACATAGAATTGGTTCATCGTGGGTATCATATTCTATGTATGAATAATTGTAATGCTAGTTAATGAGAATTCTAGATCGAGGAGTAATAATAATTACCATAGCATAGTCTGTTTATAAACCTATTGTTTTTATATATCATCTATTGCCTTATGAAGGTAAGGGAATAATAGATATAAAAGCCTATAGCATTATAAACATCATATTAAGTGATACAATGATCGGGTGTTTGGTTTTGCTCTTGGCCTTATGGTCATCCATAACTTGTTAATAACAATCTTTCTAATAGTCATAAAATGTTTATGTGACAAGTAGTCTTTGTCTAGCACAAGCACAAAGATTTCAAAATATTTCATGACTCAGCATCTGATAGGTAGCTTGAGTAAATTCGCATTCTTGGCTAGATAGTATAGTTACGAATATCATAATTGATATTCGAGTATAATAAATATGAGAATGATCTATAAGTGTACCATCAAATCATTGACCATGGATTAGGATTATTTTTGTAAACAATATAGATTTTTAAATATAAAGGAAGACTTTAAAAGTTACTGGTATCAAATAGTAAACTTTTCTGTTCTTGATATAAGAAAAATATAAGTTGGGTACTTAAACCTCCTTATCATTTACAATTGCAGTGGAAAATGTAATCATAGCATGATGCAGTAACTATGAATAAGTAAGATTAGATTTCTGATGTTGTAGTCTTATCATGCTTGCTGATAGTAAAGAAATATCTTTTGCATTTTACACTTGCATTTCAGTATGAACAACCAATGGTTTCGTACTCCGTAGAATTGTTAAATCCTGTTCTCTTGACAGAGATTTAACTACCATTTTCTTCTAGTAGAATTAAATTATCTTTCAGTAAGATCTTAAAAGAAAACATAATTAAAGCTTTACCTTTAGAAGCTTGGTAAGTCTGACTAGCATGTTTATATTTTTACTGGATAAATTTTGTACAGCGAATCATTATTAAATACTTTAGATATTTTTAGCAGCAACCCGAACATCTTACCTGTATATCTGTAAGAGAAGGAAAAACTGTTGCATTAGCTCGGAAGCTAAGTAAGCCCAGTCTTTCATGACAACCCCACCTTGTGGTTGTAAACAGAAAACAAATCAGTAACTGAAAAGAAACTATTCTTTAAAGAAAGGTATAATCAAAAGATCAATCGGTTATAATTCTAGTAACAAATAACTAATCAAACAGTTAATGACTGCATTTAATGAGAATATATGCTATTTTAAAAAAATTTAAATTTTTCGGAAATTTTGGGGTTTGACATGTGGTATCAGAGCATGGTTCAAATACTAGGCCTGAATGTGGCCCAACTAGTTTCCACAGAATAGTAACATATATGTACTAACTTGTATTTTGTTTTCTGTAAAGAACAGAAAATTTCTTTTTCTGAATCTAACAGGCAGGTATGGAGAAGATAGGAGAATATGCTCAGGAGCAGTCTCCAAACACCGAGACAAGACAGATGTCCAGAGAACCTATGATAGAAGAGGTAACAGCTCACTCTTCAGAGCTGATGCAGACTATAAAGGATTTGAAGACTGAAATGGAATCAGTCAAGCAAGATAATGAGAGAATTTTAAAGACTCAGGAGGAGTTAAACCAAATTTTGATGGAAAAATTCTAGACAGAATGGAGGAGCAAAAGATCCGAATTTGAGGAAGCTAGTCATCAGAAAGGATCTAAAAAGATGAAACTGGCTAAAGCTGAAAGCAGTTCATCATCTGAAGGGTTCAGGGAAAAACAAAGCTATTACACTACTAGTGACAGCAGTGAGGCTGAGTTGTATAATAGAAAGAAGAAGTACAGGCCATATGAAGAGATTTCTAACGAGTTTAAAAGAATAAAGCCCCCAAATTTTAATGGAGAGACTGAAAAAGGGGAAGAAGCAGAGTCCTGGTTATCCAGGATGAAGAAGTATTTTCAGATATACAATTATTCAAATCAGCTGAAGGCAAGAATGGCCATCTATAATCTATCTGGAAAAGCAGATATATGGTGGCAAGATTTGAAAAGAGTCAAGGGGATCAAAGAAAAAGAAGTTAATTGGAGCACCTTTAAAAGGTACTTCAAGCAGAACTTTCTGTCCAAACGATATTATGAAGAAAGAGCCAAATAATTTTACGAATTAAAGTTAGGATCCATGACTATGAAGGACTTAAACAGTAAATTCTTGAGCTTGTTAACGTGTGTACCTTATTTAGTCGATGAGAAACCTAAAGTACAGCGGTTTCTCAGCTGTCTGCCATATCACATCAAGGACAGAATCGAGTATGATAACCCGAAGACTCTGGAAGAAGCCATGAGGAAAGCAAATTTCTGTTTTGAACAGAACAAGAAGAAAGAAGGTATAGCCAACTGGAAGGATAAAAAGAATAGTAATCAGCCTGAGTTCAAGAAAAAGGAATTTGTACCCCAAAAGAATTTCAAGAATAATAAGAACATAAATTATTCTAACAAAAAGAACTTCCAGGGAAATAGAAATGGTGCTTCTAATAATTCTAATAATTTCAGCAACTTTAAAGGCAAGGAAGCTGCCAACAATCATGAGAATTTCACTAAGAATTTTGAAAGAAAGGAGCCTGTTAAGTGCTGGGAATGTAATGGCCCGCACTATGCCTCGGTCTGTCCAAATCCAAAAAAGTCAAACAACAATATTCACACTGTCCAGGATGAAAAGACTGTTGGAGAACTTGCAAGGACTATGCCCAGAATAAATGCAGCATTGGAGAACCGCCAAGCTGATTATCAGACTTCCATGGTGGAAATAGAAGGTATGGTTAACCAAACCCCAGTAACCATTTTAATTGATCCAGGGTCTAGTCTTAGTTATATTTCACCTCAGATAGTGGAAAAGTGTAAATTGATTGTTGAAAAGTTTGATAGTTCCTGGTTAGTTCAATTAGCTACAGGGGAAAAAAAGAAAGTAACCTGTTATGTGAAAGAATGTGCTTTAATTATGAATTATTTTAAAACTACAGTTAAGCTGAATATTCTGCCACTTGGCTTATATGATTTACTGATTGGTATGGACTGGTTAGAGCAGCACAAGGTAGTTTTAAACTGTTTTGATAAAACGTTTACGTGTGTAAATAATAATGAACAACCAGTAACAGTTAAAGGTATTCCTAGGAAAACTGTAATTAGGCAGATTTCTGCCTTACAACTTAAAAGAGCAGGTAGAAAATGGTGCAAAGCCTATGCTGTAACTATTACAGATGAGGCAAGTAAGTCTGAAAAATATAAGTTAAAAATAGAGGATATTCCTGTTTTAAACGAATTTACTGACATTTTTCCGGAGGAAATTCTAGGATTACCTCCTAGGAGGGAACTGGATTTCACTATTGAGCTGGTGCCAGGTGCTGTACCTAGCTCGAAAGCTCCGTATCGTATGAATATTTTAGAACTTAATGAACTAAAATCACAGTTAAAGGAATTAATAGATAAGAAGTACATTCGACCTAGTGTGTCCCCTTGGGGAGCACCAGTAATTTTTGTCAAAAAGAAAGATGGGACTATGTGACTATGTATAGATTACCGTCAACTAAATAAGATGACTATTAAAAATAGATATCCGTTTCCCCACATAGATGATCTGTTTGATCAGCTACATGGAGCCACGGTGTTCTCAAAGATAGACCTGAGATCAGGATATCATCACGTAAGAATTAAAGATGATGACATCTTCAAGATAGCCTTTAGAACAAGGTATGGACATTACGAATTTGTCGTAATGCCATTTGGGATTACCAACGCCCCAGATGTCTTTATGTGCCTAATGAATAATATAATGCATAAATACTTAGATAAATTTGTCGTCGTGTTTATCAATGACATCTTAATTTATTCTAAAAATGAAGCAGAACATAAGGAACATTTACGGATAGTTTTACAAGAGCTGCGAGAGCAGCAGCTCTTTGCAAAGTTCAGCAAGTGTGACTTCTTTAAGGATGAAATCCAGTACTTAGGTCACGTAGTGACTAAGGAATGGATTTCAGTTGATCCTAAAAAGATTCGGGCAATCGAAGATTGGCCAGTTCCAAAGGACGTAACAGATGTTAGGTCATTTATGAAAATTACCGGTTATTACCAGAGATTTATTCAAGGCTTTTCAAAAATAGCTAATCCAATCACTTCCTTGCAAAAGAAAGGCAAGAAATTCGATTAAAACTTAAAGTGTGAAGAAAGTTTTAAGAAATTAAAAACCTTATTAACAACTGCGCCTATTCTAAGAATAGCAGATCCTAATAAGGATTTCGTGGTATGCACCGATGCTTGTAATAACGGTTTAGGCAGTGTGCTGACTCAAGACAGGCACGTCATTGCCTATGAGTCCAGGAAGTTAAAGATTCACGAGAATAATTATGCCACTTATGACTTAGAACTTGCTGCTATTATACATGCCTTAAAATTGTGGCGACACCACTTAATAAGCAGAAAGTTTATTTTAATGACTGATAATAAAGGTCTGAAATACCTTTTAGATCAGCCCAACTTAAATGCAAGACAAGCAAGGTGGTTAGCCTTCTTAAGTGAATATGATTTTGAAATCCAACACATAAAAGGAAAAGAAAATAAGGTGGCTGATGCTTTAAGAAGAAACGCAAAGCTGAATTTTACAGCAACAATCAGCACTTATGCTTTTGATTTAAATGAACAGCTTATAGAAGGGGTAAAACAGGATGAAATTTATCAAAAATTACAAGCTACTGCTAAGAAAGAACCTACATAAAGTATAATAAAAGGTTATAGTCTAAATAAAGATGGATTTTATTGTTTAAAGACAAACTGTATGTGCCTAATGTGTCTAAGGTTAAGTTGCTGATTTTGGATGAAGTTCATAAAACACCTTAATCAGGACATCCAGGTTACTAAAAGACTGTAACCATGTTAAGGAAAGAATATTTCTTGCCTAATATGAAATCTAAAGTAGCTGAATATATAGCTAGATGTTTGGATTGTCAACAAGTGAAAACCGAACACTAACATCTAGCTGGTTTACTGCAACCATTGCCTATTCCTAGTTGGAAATGGGAGATCATCAGTTTGGATTTTATTACTGGATTGCCCAGAAATCAGAATCAGAATGATTCAATTATGGTGGTGGTGGACAAGTTAAGTAAAGCAGCACATTTCATTCCTTTCAAGACTACTTACAAGGCTGCCAATATAGCTGATATATTTTTAAAGCATATTTTTAGGTTACGTGGAGTACCTAAGGTTATCATTTCAGACAGGGATCCTAAATTCACAGGGAATTTTTGGAGGTCCTTGTTTAGGGGATTAAACACAACACTGAATTTCAGCACCTCTTTCCATCCTCAAACGGATGGACAGACTGAAAGAGTGAATCAGGTGCTGGAAGATATGTTAAGAATGTATGTTAAGGATCAGCCAGGTAAGTGGGAGGACTATTTTCATTTAGCAGAATTTCCATACAATAATAACTATCAGACATAAGCTAAGTTCAGCCCATTTGAAATTCTATATGGGAGTAAATGCAACACTCCTATCTCCTGGAATAATCCAGTAGATAGATTAGTGTTAGGGCCTGAATTACTGAAGGAAATGGAGCAGATTGTGAAACAAGTGCAGGAAAATTTGAAGGTAGCACAGGATCAGCAAAAGAGCCAAGCAGATTTGAAAAGAACTCCTAAAGAGTTCCAGGTGGGTGAGCACGTGTTTATAAAGGTAATACCAAAGAAAAGCTCCCTAAGACTGGGGAGTTGTGCAAAACTAGCACCACGTTACTGTGGTCCGTTTGAAATTTTATCTAGAATTGGTCAAGTTGCATATCAGCTAGCATTACCACCTAACTTGAAAGTACATAATGTTTTCCATATTTTTGTTTTGAAAAAGTATGTTCATGATGCTACTCATGTGATTGATTGGAATGTTGTACAGGTGGAACCAGAAGGAGAAATTCTGGTGGAACTGGATTGTATCCTCGAGAGGAGGGAAATTACTCTGCGGAACTGTGCCATTGGACAGGTGAAGGTGCAATGGAAGCACGTTAGTCCTGAAGAGGCTACTTGGGAACTGGAAAGTAAGATGCCGGAGGCATACCCAAATCTGTTCCAGGAGGTTGTAGAGGAAGAAGAATAAGTAACATCGAGGATGATGTTACATTTTAAGGGGATGTGTGTGTCACCTACACCAATTTTGTAAAATAATGTTAATTGTTTTAATTATATTCCTGAGACATTATGTTAAATTTAATGCTAAGTAGGAACTGATGACTCAGCAGAGTCAACAAAAGTGGAATGTAATTCAGAATATTTTATTATTAATAAATAAATTGTGGAGACAACAGCATGGGAGAGATGTTAAAAAGAGGTTACTGGTCAAACTGGTGGATGGAACTAGGTGGAGGGAAAAAGACAAATGGAAACATCCTCAAACACTTCCTAGGTTGCAGGTGGCAACTTCCCTATATTTGGAGTCATGATCCCCAAGAAAGTGGGATCAGAGCAGGTGGCTCATTAAATGACAACTAACCCAAAAAGACCTAGGCAATCTTTTAAAAGTACTCAATGAAGAGAGCTGAGGTTGCTCAGATATTTTCCAGAGAGAATTCATTCAGGTGAATGTTATTCAGGAAATTCATTGAGGAAAGAGGGAAAAACAGTAAGGAAGTTGTTCTGAGAGGAATGCTGGAGTAACTTGGTTATTACAGCTTGTAGCTGGGAGAACTAATGATAAGTTCGGGACTAATACTGAGTTTGAAGACCGGTATCTGACTATTTCTACACCTAGTTCCAGCCAGGGAGACCAGAGCAAGCTCAGGGGTCCTGAGGAGTCGCTGTTTGAGCGCTCTCCAAGAGTTGGTAAGAGGAACGGCCTCCCATTGCTGTTGTTGTCCCAATCTTAAGCAGGTTCTGTCACTTAACTATTTTTGTTTAAATACTGTGAATGGTTGAATGTTATGTTTACAGCTTATGATAAAAGAGTTAACAGGTTTTAGTAATGTAAATGTTTTTAGTTTATTAGTAATGGAATCTTTTGGTGAAAGATAAAGACCCACTGTGTTTTTTCACATCTGGGTTTTACCAAATCGTACTCCAGGACAGGGGTATATTTTAAATAAGAATAGCATGATGAGAATTACAGAGTAGTAGTTTCATTATATATTCTTCAGAAAAGATATTTTATTGACAATTGTATGAGTTCCTAGCTAAAAACTACTTCTTTGTACTGTATTTTGCTTTCGGTAATTCTATATTGTAGAGAATAAATAGAAGAGTATATTTGAGACTAAATTTAATTACTGTTAAGCACACAGTTTCTTTCTTTCAGATTTGAATAACTGCATTATTTTAAGTTTAATAACAGAACTGAAAGAAGAATTAACTAATATGGACTAGGTTCTACTGTCCAAACAAACTAACTAAATTCTATGTATGAGTAATAATATAATCTTTACATTACTTTCTTCTTATTTTGAAATAAGTTAATATAATATCTAGAAGTATGAATCTATCATTCTTAAAGTGTAGTCGAATGCTATCTTACGAGATAGTTTTCAAATAGTGTTAATTATTTTCTTTTATAGATATATATATCATAACTACTAGGACAAACTAAATATTTACAGAACATTAGTAAATATTTACTTAAACAACACAGGAAGTAAACAGCAGAATACTATCCTTATGTTTGTTTTTAAAGTAAACTAAGGACATTAATATAGAGGCTATGGTAATTGGAAGGAGATAATATAGTTATTATATTAGTAATAATGTACTTTAATTATGTAATATAGGAATATTATTTACTATTAACCTAAAGTAGTGTTCTTATTACTGTAAGTATATTCCAGAACTAACTATACTTATAGTGCTACGAAGTAAACTGACAGTACAAGATAGATAGTTAATACTTAAACCCTTTGTTAAAAAGAAAGGGAGCATAAAAACTTATTATAAATAAAGAATAGAAACTGTATTTCCACATCTACGATTTCTCATTATTATACAAGTCAAAATTTTAAACTAACTATAAAAACCCTAACGATGTTTAATGAATAACCGAATGGTAGAATGCTCGACTATTGAGCTTAGCAACTATTCTAATACTTCATTAATAAATTCACATTTACAAAAAGGATATTAAAAACTAACAGAGAATTTATTTTAGAAGAAAGGGCAACACATATTTTATCTTACTGTCAAGAAGGGTTTAACCCTATAAATCTTAATTTATACAAGTAAATTAACAAACGGTGTACTCACAGTCGTACTATAAATTAAACATAAGTAAGCATTCAAAATTTCAATAAGTGCAAGTAAACAGGGTTTTTCATTATAAAAACCTGTAACCAAGGTTACCCTGTCAATGACCTTTTGAATGTCATTTAAAAACCCTCAGATTTTATAAATCTACAAAGTATAACTATTATATCAATTTATTAAAAGAATTAACCCAGTATATTATTAAAATGTAGTAAAAACCTACTAGCAAATACCATGAATAAATTACAGAGAGTAAGTCAAGTACTTATCAAATTCACAGGAATCAAAGGTATTGAAGACAGATAGGCTTAGTAAGCCAAGTTTAAACAATAATGGTTTCAAAACTATACAGTAATATAATATTAACTTAAGAAAAGTAGCATGTACAGCGCATAGATCCAAGTTCAGGGTAAACCCTGACAAAATTAAAAATATATACTGAGGATGAAGTTTTATCTCCTTGGCACTTTACAGCTACCAACATCTTATACAAAATAAGGCTTACAGCCTGTAAAACAGTTATATATATGCATGCTTAAACAGTAATCAAACGAAGACCCAAAACCCTCAGTCTTGGCTTCAGCCAAGCACCTTTTCTAAGCAAAGAGTGAAACCTGTTTAAACAATGTTCAGGTTCACTAAACTGAACCAAGGTAACCACAAGGGTTACAAACCACGAAGTCACAGCCATGACTGCCCTAGAGGATCAACAAGGAGGAGAATGCCATGGGTAAAACCAGGCTTACCGGGAGAAGCCAGGTTGTGAAGTCTTGCGCCTTACACGCCAAGAGAAGAGGTCGAACCCTGCATCGAAGGATAATTCTAAATTTAAAACCCTACTAAATGTTGAGGGTTAAGCTATTACTGTGAAAGGAAAACTAATTGAAAACCTGTAACATACCTTAAATTCTTTTAATGGAAATTCGGCCACCAAAAGAACAGCACGACAACCACTAGTAGGAGGAAGGGTAAACCCTTCATTTACAACCAAAGAGAAGGAGTTCGCTGAAGCGTTGGGTAGCCTATCAAGGTGGAGGACGATTGGCAGCACTAAGTTAATGCGATGGCCTGTACAGTAAGAGTTCGAGCAAGGGATGCCAATGGGGAAAACCCTAAGAGAAATGACGCTTCCCAAACATCTCACAACAAGTTACTCAACACAGTATCTTCCTCACAATGCAGCAGATGAGCCACGAAGAGCTAAACCAGCTTGGGCAGTGACTAGCAGACAGTGCAAGTAGCGAGCTGGACCAGGAGGTTTTGCAGAGCAGCCGGAGGCCGAAGGCAATGGAGAAATGACTACTAGGGTTGAGTCAACCTTTATAAATGACAGTGCATGGCTGGCAAGAGCCCACGTAAGCCTTTTGATAATTGTCATACAATGGGTAGGAACTCTATAGTTCCACGACAAAGATTACCAATGATTTCTTTCCACAACCCAAATCATATCGCGGGGATTCTATAAGGTTCGATGTACCATAAGTCAATCACCTGCGTTATATTAATCAACAATATAAACATTAGAATGTTGTTTATAAAACATTGTAATTTAAATATGGTTCATCGTTGGTCTCATATATTTATATATGGAGAGTTAGAATTATGTTTAGAAAAATTTGTAACATAGAATTGGTTCATCGTGGGTATCATATTCTATGTATGAAGAATTGTAATGCTAGTTAATGAGAATTCTAGATCGAGGAGTAATAATAATTACCATAGCATAGTCTGTTTATAAACCTGTTGTTTTTATATATCATCTATTGCCTTATGAAGGTAAGGGAATAATATATATATAAGCCTATAGCATTATAAACATCAGATTAAGTGATCCAATGATCAGGTGTTTGGTTTTGCTCTTGGCCTTATGGTCATCCATAACTTGTTAATAACAATCTTTCTAATAGTCATAAAATGTTTATGTGACAAGTAGTCTTTGTCTAGCACAAGCACAAGGATTTCAAAAGATTTCATAAGTCAGCATCTGATAGGTAGCTTGAGTAAATTAGCATTCTTGGCTAGATAGTATAGTTACGAATATTATAATTGATATTCGAGTATAATAAATATGAGAATGATATATAAGTGTACCATCAAATCATTGACCATGGATTAGGATTATTTTTCTAAACAATATAGATTTTTAAATATAAAGGAAGACTTTAAAAGTTACTGGTATCAAATAGTAAACTTTTCTGTTCTTGATATAAGAAAAATATAAGTTGGGTACTTAAACCTCCTTATCATTTACAATTGCAGTGGCAAATCTAATCATAACATGATGCAGTAACTATGAATAAGTAAGATTAGATTTCTGATGTTGTAGTCTTATCATGCTTGCTGATAGTAAAGAAATATCTTTTGCATTTTACACTTGCATTTCAGTATGAACAACCAATGGTTTCATACTCCGTAGAATTGTTAAATCCTGTTCTCTTGAGAGAGATTTAGCTGCCATTTTCTTCTAGTAGAATTAAATTCTCTTTCAGTAAGATCTTAAAAGAAAACATAATTAAAGCTTTACCTTTAGAAGCCTGGTAAGTCTGACTAGCATGTTTATACTTTTACTGGATAAATTTTGTACAGCGAATCATTATTAAATACTTTAGAGATTGTTAACAATGACCCGAACATCTTACCTGTATATCTGTAAGAGAAGGAAAAACTGCTGCGTTAGCTCGGAAGCTAAGTAAGCCCAGTCTTTCATGACAACCCCACCTTGTGGTCGTAAATAGAAAACAAATCAGTAACTGAAAAGAAACTATTCTTTAAAGAAAAGTATAATCAAAAGATCAATCGGTTATAATTCTAGTAACACATAACTAATCAAACAGTTAATGACTGCATTTAATGAGAATATATGCTATTTTAAAAAAATTTAAATTTTTCGGAAATTTTGGGGTTTGACATATGGTATCAGAGCATGGTTCAAATACTAGGCCTGAATGTGGCCCAACTAGTTTCCACAGAACAGTAAAATATATGTACTAACCTGTATTTTGTTTTATGTAAAGAACAGAAAATTTATTTTTCTTAATCTAACAGGCAAGTATGGAGAAGATAGGAGATATGCTCAGGAGGAGTCTCCAAACACCGAGACAAGACAGATGTCCAGAGAACCTATGATAGAAGAGGTAATAGCTCACTCTTCAGAGCTGATGCAGACTATAAAGGATTTGAAGACTAAAATGGAATCAGTCAAGAAGGATAATGAGAGAATTTTAAAGACTCAAGAGGAGTTAAACCAAATTTTGATGGAAAAATTCCAGACAAAAGGGAGGAGCAAAAGATCCGAATCTAAGGAACCTAGTCATCAGAAAGGATCTAAAAAAATGGAACTGGCTAAAGCTGAAAGCAGTTCATTGTCTGAAGGGTTCAGGGAACAACAAAGCTATTACACTACTAGTGACAGCAGTGAGGCTGAGTTGTATAATAGAAAGAAGAAGTACAGGCCATATGAAGAGATTTCTAGCGAGTTTAAGAAAATAAAGCCCCCAACTTTTAACGGAGAGACTGAAAAAGGGGAAGAAGCAGAGTCCTGGTTATCCGGGATGAAGAAGTATTTTCAGATATACAATTATTCAAATCAGCTGAAGGCAAGAATGGCCATCTATAATCTATCTGGAAAAGTAGATATATGGTGGCAAGATTTGAAAAGATTCAAGGGGATCAAAGAAAAATAAGTTAATTGGAGTACCTTTAAAAGGTACTTCAAGAAGAAATTTCTGTCCGAACAATATTATGAAGAAAGAGCCAAAGAATTTTACGAATTAAAGTTAGGATCCATGACTATGAAGGACTTAAACAGTAAATTCTTGAGCTTGTTAAGGTATGTATCTTATTTAGTCGATGAGAAACCTAAAGTACAGAGGTTTCTCAGTTGTCTTCCATATCACATCAAGGACAGAATCGAGTATGATAACCCGAAGACTCTGGAAGAAGCCATGAGGAAAGCAAATTTATGTTTTAACAGAACAAGAAGAAAGAAGGTATAGCCAACTGGAAGGATAAAAAGAACAGTAATCAGCCTGAGTTCAAGAAAAAGGAATTTGTACCCCAGAAGAATTTCAAGAATAATAAGAACATAAATTATTCTAACAGTAAGAACTTCTAGGGAAATAGAAATGGTGCTTCTAATAATTCTAATAATTCCAGCAACTTTAAAGGCAAGGAAAATGCCAACAATCATGGGAATTTCACTAAGAATTTTGAAATAAAGGGGCCTGTTAAGTGCTGGGAATGTAATGGCCCGCACTATGCCTCGGTCTGTCCAAATCGAAAAAAGTCAAACAGCAATATTCACACTGTGCAGGATGAAATGACTGTTGGAGAACTTGCAAGGACTATGCCTAGAATAAATGCAGCATTGGAGAATCGCTAAGCTGATTATCAGACTTCCATGGTGGAAGTAGAAGGTATGGTTAACCAAACCCCAGTAACCATTTTAATCGATCCAGGGGCTAGTCTTAGTTATATTTCAGCTCAAATAGTGGAAAAGTATAAATTGATTGTTGAAAAGTTTGATAGTTCTTGGTTTGTTCAATTAGCTACAGGGGCAAAAAGGAAAGTAACCTGTTATGTGAAAGAATGTGCTTTAATTATGAATGATTTTAAAACTACAGTTAAGCTCAATATTTTGCCACTTGGCTCGTATGATTTATTGATTGGTATGGATTGGTTAGAGCAGCACAAGGTAGTTTTAAACTGTTTTGATAAAACTTTTACGTGTGTAAATAATAATGAACAACCAGTAACAGTTAAAGGTATTCCTAGGAAAACTGTAATTAGGCAGATTTCTGCCTTACAACTTAAAAGAGAAGTTAGAAAAGGGTGCAAAGCCTATGCTGTAACTATTACAGATGAGGCAAGTAAGTCTGAAAAAGATAAGTTAAAAATAGAGGATATTCCTGTTTTAAACGAATTTACTGACGTTTTTCCAGAGGAAATTCCAGGATTACCTCCTAGGAGGGAACTGGATTTCACTATTGAGCTGGTGCCAGGTGCTGTACCTAGCTTGAAAGCTCCGTATCGTATGAATATTTTAGAACTTAATGAACTAAAATCACAATTAAAGGAATTAATAGATAAGAAGTACATTCGACCTAGTGTGTCCCCTTGGGGAGCACTAGTAATTTTTGTCAAAAAGAAAGATGGGACTATGCGACTGTGCATAGATTATCGTCAACTAAATAAGATGACTATTAAAAACAGATATCCGTTGCCCCGCATAGATGATCTGTTTGATCAGCTACATGGAGCCACGATGTTCTCAAAGATAGACCTGAGATCAGGATATCATCAGGTAAGAATTAAATACGAGGACATCTTCAAGACAGCCTTTAGAACAAGGTATGGACATTATGAATTTGTCATAATGACATTTGAGCTTACCAACGCCCCACTTGTCTTTATGTGCTTAATGAATAATATAATGCATAAATACTTAGATAAATTTGTCGTCGCGTTTATCGATGACATCTTAATTTATTCTAAAAATGAAGTGGAACATAAAGAACATTTACGGATAGATTTACAAGAGCTGCGAGAGCAACAACTCTTTGCAAAGTTCAGGAAGTGTGACTTCTTTAAGGATGAAATCCAGTACTTAGGTCACGTAGTGACTAAGGAAGGGATTTCAGTTGATCCTGAAAAGATTTGGGCAATCAAAGATTGGCCAGTTCCAAAGGACGTAACAGATGTTAGGTCATTAATGGGAATTACTGGTTATTACTGGAGATTTATTCAAGGCTTTTCAAAAATAGCTAATCCAATCACTTCCTTGCAAAAGAAAGGCAAGAAATTCGATTGGAACTTAAAGTGTGAAGAAAGTTTTAAGAAATTAAAAACCTTATTAACAACTGCACCTATTCTAAGAATAGCATATCCTAATAAGGATTTCGTGGTATGCACCAATGCTTGTAATGACAGTTTAGGCGGTGTGCTGACTCAAGACGGGTATGTCATTGCCTATGAGTCCAGGAAGTTAAAGATTCACGAGAAGAATTATGCCACTTACGAATTAGAACTTGCTGCTGTTATACATGCCTTAAAAATGTGGCGACACCACTTAATAGGAAGAAAGTTTATTTTAATGACTGATAATAAAGGTCTGAAATACCTTTTAGATCATCCCAACTTAAATGCAAGACAAGCAAGGTGGTTAGCCTTCTTAAGTGAATACGATTTTGAAATCCAACACATAAAAGGAAAAGAAAATAAGGTGGTTGATGCTTTAAGCAGAAATGCAAAGCTGAATTTTACAGCAGCAATCAGCACTTATGCTTCTGATTTAAATGAACAGCTTACAGAAGGGGTAAAACAGGATGAAATTTATCAAAAATTACAAGTTACAGCTAAGAAAGAACCTACAAAAAGTATAATAAAAGGTTATAGTCTAAATAAAGATGGATTTTTATTGTTTAAAGACAAACTGTATGTGCCTAATGTGTCTAAGGTTAAGTTGTTGATTTTGGATGAAGTTCATAAAACACCTTACTCAGGTCATCCAGGTTACCAAAAGACTATAACCATGTTAAGGAAAGAATATTTCTGGCCTAATATGAAATCTGAAGTAGCTGAATATATAGCTAGATGTTTGGATTGTCAACAAGTGAAAACCAAACACCAACATCCAGCTGGTTTACTGCAACCATTGCCTATTCCTAGTTGGAAATGCGAGATCATCAGTTTGGATTTTATTACTGGATTGCCCAGAAATCAGAATCAGAATGATTCAATTATGGTGGTGGTGGACAAGTTAAGTAAAGCAGCACATTTCATTCCTGTCAAGACTACTTACAAGGCTGCCAATATAGCTGATATATTTTTAAAGCATATTTTTAGGGTACACGGAGTACCCAAGGTTATCATTTCAGACAGGGATCCTAAATTCACAGGGAATTTTTGGAGGTCCTTGTTTAACGGATTAAACACAACACTGAATTTCAGCACCTCTTTCCATCATCAAACAGACGGACGGACTTAAAGAGTGAATCAGGTGCTAGAAGATCTGTTAAGAATGTATGTTAAGGATCAGCCAGGTAAGTGGGAGGACTACTTGCATTTAGAAGAATTTGCATACAATAATAACTATCAGTCATCAGCTAAGTTCATCCCATTTGAAATTCTGTATGGGCGTAAATGCAACACTCCTATCTCTTGGAATAATCCAGTAGATAGATTAGTGTTAGGGCCTGAATTACTGAAGGAAATGGAGCAGATTGTGAAACAAGTGCAGGAAAATTTGAAGGTAGCACAGGATCAGCAAAAGAGCTAAGCAGATTTGAAAAGAACTCCTAAAGAGTTCCAGGTGGGTGAGCACGTGTTTATAAAGGTAAGACCAAAGAAAAGCTCCCTAAGACTGGGGAGTTGTGCAAAACTAGCACCACGTTACTGTGGTCCGTTTAAAATTTTATCTAGAATTGATCAAGTTGCATATCAGCTAGCATTACCACCTAACTTGAAAGTGCATAATGTTTTCCATATTTCTGTTCTAAAAAAGTATGTTCATGATGCTACTCATGTGATTGATTGGAATGTTGTACAGGTGGAACCAGAAGGAGAAATTCTGGTGGAACCGGACTGTATCCTCGAGAGGAGGGAAATTACTCTGCGGAACCGTGCCATTGGACAGGTGAAGGTGCAATGGAAGCACCTTAGTCCTAAAGAGGCTACTTGGGAACTGGAAAGTAAGATGCGGGAGGCATACCCAAATCTATTCCAGGAGGTTGCAGAGGATGAAGAATAAGTAACATTGAGGACGATGTTACATTTTAAGGGGGCGTGTATGTCACATACCCCAATTTTGTAAAATAATGTTAATTGTTTTAATTATATTCCTTAGACATTATGTTAAATTTAATGCTAAGTAGGAACTGATGACTCAGCAGAGTCAACAGAAGTGGAATGTATTTCAGAATATTTTATTATTAATAAATAAATTGTGGAGACAACAGCATTGGAGAGCTGTTAAAAAGAGGTTACTGGTCAAACTGGTGTATGGAACTAGGTGGAGGGAAAAAGACAATTGGCAGCATCCTCAAACACTTCCTAGGTTGGAAGTGGCAACTTCCCTATATTTGGGGTCATGATCCCCAAGAAAGTGGGATCAGAGCAGGTGGCTCATTAAATGACAACTAACCCAAAAAGACCTAGGCAATCTTTTAAAAGTACTCAATGAAGAGAGCTAAGGCTGCTCAGATATTTTCCAGAGAAAATTCATTTAGGTGAATGTTATTCAGGAAATTCATTGAGGAAAGAGGGAAAAACAATAAGGAAGTTGTTCTGAGAGGAATGCTGCAGTAGCTTGGTTATTACAACTTGTAGCTGGGAGAACTACTGATAAGTTTGGGACTAATACTGAGTTTGAAGACTGGTATCTGATTATTGCTGCACCTAGTTCCAGCCAGGGAGACCAGAGCAAGCTCAGGGGTCTTGAGGAGTCACTGTTTGAGCGCTCTCCAGGATTTGGTAGGGAGGAACGGCCTCCCATTGCTGTTGTTGTCCCAAGCTTAAGCAAGTTCTGTCACTTAACTATTTTTGTTTAAATACTGTGAATGGTTGAATGTTATGTTTACAGCTTATGATAAAAGAGTTAACTGGTTTTAGTAATGTAAATGTTTTTAGTTTATTAGTAATGGAATCTTTTGGTGAAAGATAAAGACCCACTGTGTTTTTCCACATCTGGGTTTTACCAGATCGTACTCCAGCACAGGGGTATATTTTAAATAAGAATAGCATGATGAGAATTGCAAAGTAGTAGTTTCATTATCTATTCTTATGAAAAGATGTTTTATTGACAGTTGTATGAGTTCTTAGTTAAAGACTACTTCTTTGTAGTGTATTTTGCTTTCGGTAATTCTATATTGTAGAGAATAAATAGAAGAGTATATTTGATACTAAATTTAATTACTGTTAAGCACACAGTTTCTTTCTTTCAGATTTGAATAACTGCATTATTTTAAGTTTAATAACAGAACTCAAAGAAGAATTAACTAATATGGACTAGGTTCTATTGTCCAAACTAACTAACTAAATTCTATGTATGAGTAATAATATAATCTTTACATTACTTTCTTCTTATTTTGAAATAAGTTAAGATAATATCTAGAAGTATGAATCTATCATTCTTAAAGTGTAGTCGAATGCTATCTTACGAGATAGTTTTCAAATAGTGTTAATTATTTTATTTTATAGATATATATATCATAACTACTAGGACAAACTAAATATTTATAGAACATTAGTAAATATCTAGTGAAACAACACAGGAAGTAAACAACAGAATACTATCCTTATGTCTGTTTTTAAAGTAAACTAAGGACATTAATATAGAGGCTATGGTAATTGGAAGGAGATAATATAGTTATTATATTAGTAATAATGTACTTTAATTATGTAATATAGGAATATTATTTACTATTAACCTAAAGTAGTGTTCTTATTACTGTAAGTATATTTCAGAACTAACTATACTTATAGTGCTACCAAGTAAACTGACAGTACAAGATAGATAGTTAATACTTAAACCCTTTGTTAAAAAGAAAGGAAGCATAAAAACTTATTATAAATAAAGAATAGAAACTGTATTTCCACGTCTACGATTTCTCATTATTATACAAGTCAAAATTTTAAACTAAGTATAAAAACCCTAACGATGTTTAATGAATAACAAATGGTAGAATGCTCGACTATCGAGCTTAGAAACTATTGTAATACTTCATTAATAAATTCACATTTACAAAAAGGATGTTAAAAACTAACAGAGAGTTTATTTTAGAAGAAAGGGCAGTGCATATTTTATCTTACTGTCAAGAAGGGTTTAACCCTATAAATCTTAATTTGTACAAGTAAATTAACAAACGGTGTACTCACAGTCATACTATAAATTAAACATAAGTAAGCATTCGAAATTTCAATAAGTGCAAGTAAACAGGGTTTTTCATTATAAAAACCTGTAACCATGGTTACCCTGTCAATGACCTTTTGAATGTCATTTAAAAACCCTCAGATTTTATAAATCTACAAAGTATAACTATTATATCAATTTATTAAAAGAATTAACCCAGTATATTATTAAAATGCAGTAAAAACCCTACTAGCAAATACCATGAATAAATTACATAGAGTAAGTCAAGTACTTATCAAATTCACAGGAATCAAAGGTATTGAAGACAGATAGGCTTAGTAAGCAAAGTTTAAACAGTAATGGTTTCAAACCTATACAGTAATATAATATTAACTTAAGAAAAGTAGCATGTATAGTGCATAGATCCAAGTTCAGGGTAAACCCTGACAAAATTAAAAATATATACTGAGGATGGAGTTTTATCTCCTTGGCACTTTACGGCTACCAACATCTTATACAAAATAAGGCTTACAGCCTGTAAAACAGTTATATATATGCATGCTTAAACAGTAATCAAACGAAGACCCAAAACCCTTACTCTTGGCTTCAGCTAAGCACCCTTGCTAAGTAAAGAGTGAAACCTGTTTAAACAGCGTTCGGGTTCACTAAACTGAACCGAGGTAACCACAAGCGTTACAAACCACGAAGTCACAACAATGACTGCCCTAGAGGATCAGCAAGGAGGAGAACGCCATGGATAAAACCAGGCTTACCGGGAGAAGCCAGTTGGTGAAGTCTTGCGCCTTCCACGCCAAGAGAATAGGTCGAACCCTGCATCGAAGGATAATTTTAAATTTAAAACCCTACTAAATGTTGATGGTTAAGGTATTACTGTGAAAGGAAAACTAATGAAAACCTGTAACATACCTTAAATTCTTTTAATGGAAATTTGGCCACTAAAGAACAGCACGACAACCACCAGCATGAGGAAGGGTAAACCCTTCATTTACCACCGAAGAGAAGGAGTTCGCTGAAGCATTGGGTAGCCTGTCAAGGTGGAGGACGATTGGCAGCACTAAGTTAAGGCGATGGCCTGTACAGTAAGAGTTCGAGCGAGGGATGCCAATGGGGAATACCCTAAGAGAAACGACGCTGCCCAAACATCTCACAACAAGTTACTCAACACAGTATCTTCCTCACAATGCAGCAGATGAGCCACGAAGAGCTAAACCAGCTTGGGCAGTGACTAGCAGACAGTGCAAGTAGCGAGCTAGACTAGGAGGTTTTGCAGAGCGGCCGGAGGCCAAAGGAAGTGGAGAAATGACTACTAGGGTTGAGTCAACCTTTATAAATGACAATGCATGGCTGGGAAGAGCCCATGTAAGCCTTTTGATAATTATCATACAGTGGGTACGAACTCTGTAGTTCCACGACAAAGATTACCAATGATTTCTTTCCACAACCCAAATCATATCGCGGGGATTCTATAAGGTTCGATGTACCATAAGTCAATCACCTGCGTTATATTAATCAACAATATAAACATTAGAATATTGTTTATAAAACATTGTAATTTAAATATGGTTCATCATTGGTCTCATATATTTATATATGGAGAGTTATAATTATGTTTAAAAAACTTTGTAACATAGAATTGGTTCATCGTGGGTATCATATTCTATGTATGAAGAATTGTAATGCTAGTTAATGAGAATTCTAGATCAAGGAGTAATAATAATTACCATAGCATATTCTGTTTATAAACCTATTGTTTTTATATATCATCTATTGCCTTATGAAGGTAAGGGAATAATATATATAAAATCCTATAGCATTATAAACATCAGATTAAGTGATCCAATGATCAGGTGTTTGGTTTTGCTCTTGGCCTTATGGTCATCCATAAATTGTTAATAACAATCTTTCTAATAGTCATAAAATGTTTATGTGACAAGTAGTCTTTGTCTAGCACAAGCACAAAGATTTCAAAAGATTTCATGAGTCAGCATCTGATAGGTAGCTTGAGTAAATTAGCATTCTTGGCTAGATAGTATAGTTACGAATATCATAATTGATATTCGAGTATAATAAATATGAGAATGATCTATAAGTGTACCATCAAATCATTGACCATGGATTAGGATTATTGTTTCAAACAATATAGATTTTTAAATATAAAGGAAGACTTTAAAAGTTATTGGTATCAAATAGTAAACTTTTTTGTTCTTGATATAAGAAAAATATAAGTTGGGTACTTAAACCTCCTTATCGTTTACAATTGCAGTGGCAAATCTAATCATAGCATGATGCAGTAACTATGAATAAGTAATATTAGATTTATGATGTTGTAGTCTTATCATGCTTGCTGATAGTAAAGAAATATCTTTTGCATTTTACACTTGCATTTCAGTATGAACAACCAATGGTTTCGTACTCCGTAGAATTGTTAAATCCTGTTCTCTTGACAGAGATTTAGCTGCCATTTTCTTCTAGTAGAATTAAATTATCTTTCAGTAAGATCTTAAAAGAAAACATAATTAAAGCTTTACCTTTAGAAGCCTGGTAAGTCTGACTAGCATGTTTATACTTTTACTGGATAAATTTTGTACAATGAATCATTATTAAATACTTTAGAGATTGTTAACAGCGACCTGAACATCTTACCTATATATCTGTAAGAGAAGGAAAAACTGCTACGTTAGCTCAGAAGCTAAGTAAGCCCAGTCTTTCATGACAACCCCATCTTGTGGTCGTAAACAGAAAACAAATCAGTAACTGAAAAGAAACTATTCTTTAAAGAAAAGTATAATCAAAAGATCAATCGGTTATAATTCTAGTAACACATAACTAATCAAACAGTTAATGACTGCATTTAATGAGAATATATGCTATTTAAAAAAAAAATTAATTTTTCGAAAATTTTGGGGTTTGACAGTCGGCCTCAGAAAATTGAATGATACCTATATGCATGATCCATTTCCAACACCCTTCATTGATGAGATTCTAGAAGGAGTGGGAGGTCAAGAAATGTATTCTTTCACAGATGGATTTTTGAGATATCACCATGGCAGAATTGTGAAGGAGGATCGCCACAAGACAACATTCATTACTGAATGGGGTTGTTTTCAGTACACTCTGATGTTGCTTGGGCTGAAGAATGCGTCTACGATATTTTCCCGGTTTGTTGTCACTCCATTCAAGGATTTTATTCAAAATTTGATGCAAGTTTACATGGATGACTAGATAGTTTATGGATTGATCAGGGATCATCTGGAAAACCTGTGACTAATGCTCAAGCGATGTCGATAGCATCATATTGTTATGAACTCGAAGAAGTGTATTTTCTGCACACCCTTTCGAATGTTGTTAGGTCACATTGTTTGCAAGAAAGGAATGTTGGTTGACCCCATGAAGATTGTCTTGATTTTGATCTTGGCCCCACCTACAAATGTGAAGCCATTGAGAGCGATACTGGGGAACACAAGATACTACCACAAGTTTATCTATGGTTATGCTATGATCACAATTCTAATGGAAAGGTTGCTCAAGAAGAATGCAATGTTTGTATGGAGTCAAGAGTGTCAAGTAAGTTTTGAGACGCTGAAGGCTAAGATGGATTCCACACCAATACTAGGTTTACCTTATTGGAATAAAGAATTCCATGTACACGTGGATGCATCGTCAGTTGCGTTGGGTGGGGTGCTGGTACAACCAAGAGATGGAGATCTTGATCACTTGATTGCTTTCACTAGTTGGAAGCTGTCGTATGCGGAGAAGAATTATAAAACTATAGAGAGGGAGGGTCTGGCTATGGTATATGCGCTACAAACATTTCGCCTTACCTATTGGGCGGTCATTTCAAGATGTTCACGGACCATTCTTCTTTGAAATACCTGGTCAATAAGCCTGTGTTGGGGGGGAATATATGTTGCTGGCCACTTCTATTTCAATATTTTGATTTTGAGATAATTATGAAGTCGGGTCACTTGAACACTGGCCCAAATCACTTATCACAGATTGAGACAGGAGAGGTACCCACCAACATTGAAGATGGGATACCAAATGCGCAGCTGTTCAGAGTTGACATGGTTTATGATTATTATGAACAAATAATGCAGTTCTTGGCTACGAGAACCACACCAGAATAGCTGACTATGAGTAAAAATAAGCACTTGGTTGTTAAGGCCGCAGATTTCTAGGTGATTGCTGGACAACTCTATAAACTAGGACTAGATGGGATCTTACAGCGATGTGTCCTACCACACAAAAAAGGGAAAATATTGGTAGAGGCACATGCGGGCGTTGCTGGTGGACACTATGGTGGTCATGGTATTGCGAGGAAGGTGCTACCCATAGGACTTTGGTGGCCCACTCTTCGTAATGACGTGATAGATTATGTGCGTAGTTGCGATGTCTATCAAAGAAATGGAAAACCATCAAGGAGGGATGAGATGGCAATGGTACCTCAGGTGACATTGCAGCCATTTAATAAATGGGCTGTGGACTTTGTGGGACCAATCAACCCACCTAGGAAGTGAACTGATGCACGATACATACTACAACAATAGATTATTTGACAAGATGGGCGGAGGTCGCACCTGTTGTAGATTGCACTGCTTCGACATCAATGAGGTTCCTGTTTGACAACATTGTGACTAATTTCGGGTGCCCAAGGATATTGATGAGTGACCAGGGGAGTCACTTCATCAATTGCATAGTCAGTGCATTGAAAGAGGAGCTTCAGATACAACTTAAGAAGAGTACCATCTATCATCCACAAGCGAATGGGACAGTGGAGGAATTCAACAAGGTGTTGGAGCATGCGCTTACAAAGGTATGCAACACGAATCATAATGACTGGGAATTGAAGATTCCAACAGTCTTGTGGGCATATCACACCACTTGGAAAAGATTGATAGGGAAGACACCATTCAAATTGGTGTATGGGAAAGAGGCAATCATGCCTATGGAGTACATTGTTCCAAGTTTGTGCATCGCGACAATGATGGGCATGGATGATGAAGAAGAACTAGAGGAACAATTAGAGTAGTTAGTTCAGCTCAAGGAAGACCACTGTGTTGCAAGTTTTTACCAGTGCATTGAGAAGGATTGATAGAAGGTTTGGCATGATCGACATATTAAGAACAAATATTTTCAACAAGGATACTTGGTGTTGTTGTACGACAACAAGTTCATGAAGCATCCAGGTAAGCTACATATGCATTGGCTAGGTCCATATCTCATTAATTCCATTACTTCAAGAGGTGCAGTAAAACTGGAGCAGTTAGATGGAGCGATGCTGCCAAAGCTAGTGAATGGTAGCAGGATGAAGGCCTACAAGATGGGGCCAGAGCTGTGCAATGCATGAAGCACTACACGATGAAAAATAACTTAAGAAAATACATGAGAAGGATAGAACACCAAGAGGAAGTGGATGCACAAGTAGAGGAGTCAATAGTGCAGATAGGAAGTTCTGTCGTGACAACCACAGGGCCGCAACACAGTCAAATCAGTAATAAATGGAGACAGTTAAATTAGTTAAACGACGTCGCTTGTTGAAGAGATATGTATTTATGGTGGATCCGGCCATTGGATCGATCGGATTGCCAGCGGATTTAGGTGATTAATGCATGATTTGGTCGAAATGATTAAGGTTGATTTGGTCATAATGGAGGTGTGATTGGCTCGGTGCTATAAGAAGGGGTCGAATGTGGTCAGCATTCACCACTGTGCAAAAGTGAGAGTTGAGTTGTCGAGTTGCAGAGTTGTGCTGAGCTGTGTTGTTGAGTTATAGATTCATATTGAGTTGCGTCAACTGAGTTGTGGAAACTAGGTGAGTTAGGAATATATTTGGGATAGTTGCAGAGGGAGCAAGTCACAGTCAATATTTCTAGTCAGAGGGATTCACCAATCATTCCAGTCACTATTGAAGAGGAATTTGCAAGTATGTTGGTGGGATATTTGTCTTTTTCAAAGAATAAGAGGGGGGGCAGAGGCCTAGCTCCCCGATTCCAAAGAAGTGGCAGACTAGAATGTATGCACATGCACAAGAGGAGGCACATGCGTTGGTGGGTGCTTCGAGTTCAGGGGCTGTGGAGTCAGCAGCCCACATACAGGTGTCCATTGCGGATATCCCTGGGTATGTGTTGGACAATAGGGCAGACCCGGGATTAATCCTTTAGTGTCGCACCAACAAAAGACCCACAGTGTTGTCCCTTTCGGCAACAACCTGCGCACAGGTTGCAGTCTCACCCGAAACACCTATGGGGTGCCGCAGAATCAGCTTTCTGCAAGCAGAGAGGGGTATTACTATACCTTAGCCTTTAATAACCTTATTAATTAACAACCATAAAGCTTTACCATTCATTCACATACAACTTCGCAGATAAATAAACAGTCGTGACTTGCTCAACCCACTATAGGGAATTCACTACGAAGCTAAATATTAGCAGCAATCTAATTTATCAGATGTATACAGTTATCAATGCATAAAAGACAATAGAAATAGAAACAGCACAAGAAACCACAACACCGGATATAACGTGGTTCACCCCCAGTGTAGGGGTTACGTCCACAAACTGTGTTCTATTCAACTTGCTACAAAACCACAGTTCGATCTGCGCACTCAGCTGCAGATCCCTTCGGTCCTTAAAAATCCGCGCACACAGTAGTAGGCCCCTGCGCACACAGCTGCAGGTCTTTCCTCAATCTTCTTTACAAAAACCCTCTGCGCACACAGCTGCAGAGGTCGTCCACGCACACAGCTGGGACTTAACCTTTCCTTACAAAATCAACCTTAACTTCGCCTTAATCTTTCTTACATCATAAAACCTAACCTATCTTCTTTACACAAGCGCTTATTTATACTGCGCATTTTTACAAAACCATGGTCTTAAACCATGGGCCCCCAAAACCCTAAACCCTAGATTTCAACCAAGGGTTTATTACAAAAAAAAGGAGTTTTAACACTCCCCGGCACCCCTAAGACTGTTTTGACCCGTAACTCTGCTTACAAACTTTTTTGATTAACCGCGGAGTTACCCAAACATGGAGTCTGCATCCCAACAGTATGTGCCTCCCACGCAGCTTGGTGCGAAGCCAAGAAAAATGACCAAGAACCAAAAATACCCGATGAAGATGTCAACGGTACCACTAGGTATGGCATGCACTATGGATATCGTGCCAGCGCTAATGGAAATGAAGTATGACGATCACAATTTTCTTGCATTGATAGCAGTCAATGAGGAACCCTATGAACCTATGGTAGTGATTGGAGGCAGCCCAATATTATGCATTCCATAGGATTTGGTGCGCCGCATGGATGAAGCAGGACTGTTGGGATTGATCAACATGTGGCATTTCAGGCAATTGAATGAGGCAAATTCGTGTGTAAAGCAGCTTTTGTCCTGTTTCCATGGCAATACTTTTTTGCTGGCTAAACCAGTCGCAGTCACAGTAGCACTGATTTTCAAGATCACAGGGCTGCCTATGGATGGGAAGACCCCTCGCAGTATTTTATAATGACAAGAGACTTATGGGATGACTAAAGAAGAGATATGGTTTGCAGTGATACGAATGGGCGTACTGCATCGACAACATCAATGATCCGACTATCTGTATTGGCATGCAAATTTTGGCTACTAAGATCGTGCAAATGAGTAGGCATACACAGTGTAATTTGGGGGTTATTTCATGCGAGAACAGTGTGTGGAAGGAGTCCAAATGAATTGGTCTCTCTTTTTAATGAGCCAGTTGAGGGAGGATGTAGTGGTAGTCCAAGTGGGGCTATGCCTGTTTGCATACAGTTGGTTGTTAATTTTAATCGCGCTCATGGCTTGGATAGAGCCAGATGACTATCAAGGCATGGGCGTAGACACTGTAAACATTTGCAAGGGAGAACGCTACCAGAACCTTTGGTGGGTGAAGGAAGCAGACAGACTAAAGGACTATGCTATTCAATTTTGGATCTATTGGGAAGCGTTGCATGCTAAAGCTGTGAAAATTTCGTGAATGTCTGAGGAGGTTGTGACGAAGTTCCAACGGGTTGCTCAGTTCGCGATTTGCGCACATGCTATTCATGTGTAGCCACGGTGAGACCCAGACAAGCAATGGTTTCTGACCCCTTACAAGTTTTCTGATGCGTAGTTGGAGACAATTGTTGATGATTGGACCGCAACATGTAGAGAACTGGTCATCTTGGAAGAAGTGTCGATAGCTCCACCTACATATGCACCAGTTGATCCTGTGCCTAATCCTGACCAGCATAGTCAACAAGATTCTAATGAAGAGTCATCGCGGACAGCCACTGACTCGAAAGCATAGTGTGCATTTGAAGAATCAAGGACAAAGAATCACCCGGAACATGGTGTGACCAGTAGCGCAGCACCAGGGATGGAGGAATAGTTGAATCGACTCATTAAGGCGATTACAATTACAACATATGTGACATCCGAAGAGATGAAGAAATCAGTGCAAGATAGGTTTGTTGAGTTAAGAACACAACTTGATTCTTTATGTGATGTATTTTTGAAGAAAGCACCAGAGGCAGCGAATGTGCAGGACTTTGGGTCAATCAAAACTGGGATGCAGGTTCAAAATGTATAAATTTCCCTGACTGCAATTGACACCAACAACGAGGACCTAAATTCCTCCCTGTAGCAATTACACAACTTGTCCATCGACATAGAGGTGCTATCCACACAGACATTGGTGCATATACAAAGAGTCACCAATCAGAATTTGGCAGACAGAGAACAGAGTATCAGTGGTCAGTTTTTGTGATCGCAAGAGAAGGAGGCAGAAGCACGGATAGAGGGCGAAGCATTGAACAAGGAATAAGAGGAGTTAAGGGCCAAGAGAGCTGAGGAGATTATGGAGCTCAAAAAGGAACAGGATCGACTAGTGGTCGAGAATGTGCAACTCTGGGAACGCAGGGCGTAGTAGAAAAGGTAATTTCTGAAGTCTGTGAATGAGTGTCGGAAGCTGTTGCATATGAGGATGTAGAAGCTAAAGTGCAGCGGCTTGGGACGGTAATTGCACAATTGGAGTGCGACAACAATATTTGGAATGATCTGGTACATCTAGACACACCACCTGAACAAGTTGTAGAGAGTAAAAGCGCCATAGAGGATGTGGCGACACAACTAGAGGAGATGGAGCAGGAAGCAAATAAGGTAACAAAAGTGACTACGCAACTTTTGGGCAGTGTAGTCCATGATGAGAAATTAGAGAAACTGACCAAGTAGTTGTAGGAGGCAGAGGGTAGATGGTGACATTGAAGACATCACTGAGAGTGTTACCCAATTGTTCATATCAGCAAGTCTATGAATCCAAATGAGTTGTAGCAGTGCATGGTAAAGGCGCAGAAGCGTCAATGGAAGCGCAATATGTAATTAGATGATTTTCAAGATATTGGTGTGCAACTTTTTTTTAAGGAAGTTTTTGTGCTAGAGGAAGTTCAACAAGGAAAAAAGGAGGTTGTTGATAAGATGGTGGAGCACCCATTGGCATATGATTTGACAGGAAGTCAAGAGATTGCTAAGAAGGTCAAAGAACAGGTGAAGGAGATTACTCAGAAGTATGAAGGCTTCAAGCTAAAGATCAATGAGTACACCATGTCCAACTAACGTGGCTCGAGGGCGAGCCACAAGATTGTGTTGGGGGCTTGTTGGCAAGGGTTTTGGGAGAAGTTAGTTGTGCAACATCGTGGATGTTACACAAGGTCAAAGATACCGTGCAAGTGGAAAATGGAAAGTAAGCCATAGTTAGATTATTTTCTGTATTTTTGGTCATATTTTGTAGTTTTGGACCACATATTGTTGATAGTGGTCACTATTTTGAAGAATCTGTTAAGAATTAGTTAGGAAGTTAGTTAAGTGGACCACCAATGTAAATGCACAAGCCTATATGTAGATGGTGAATTGCAAATATTATTCTCTCTTAGACACTTCGATTTTTCTTGATCTTCTGAGACAGAGTTCGGTTTTGAACTTATTGATCTGTGTATGCGACTTGAGGAACTATTTTGGGAACTTATGTTTTTCTATGGAAGTTGATATGACATGACTGAAGTTGAGCAGAATCATTGTGTTCTTTTATGTTTTCCTATTTTATTGTTTTATGTGACTCAATTATGAATGCAATGTGTATCTACGACATGGATTTGTAAATGATGCGATGTTTCCCTATTTTAAATGATGTTATTATGTTAGATATGTTTGTTCATCAATGTTTTACTGTAGTTCCAGTATGATAATGCGATATGTTGAATGATGATGTGGTTTTGTTAATGCATAAGTTGAATGGTTAGATCTGTTGAATAATGTTGTGATAAGTTAATAAAGTGACACATGGTCCTCCTTCATACAATAGAAACTTGGTTCTCACATCTCTCCCTTGAACATGTTGGGTGAGACGTCATCCTCTCCGACAATGTTGCCGGATGGGGTAAAACTTGTCTAGGTCGACACTTAAGGAGATCGCGGTGGTTTGGCTGTCAACAAAGAGCGAACCCCTGTCAACTGAATTTGTGTCAACACCCACGCTTGTTGTTCCATGTGTACCAGCCATCTCTTGTTTCGAGGTCAATGAGGGGACTGTAGAGTAGGATGTCTCAGAACTCTTCTTGGTATCTGTCCATAAATCGTCTTCCTCCCTTTTTTTCCCTGAGTGAGGTGATTAGGTTAAAATATCATCCAATGAACCAAGTTCTTGTTGAAATATTGTAACTTCAAAGGATATTATAAATGTATTTTATTGATGTAACCCAAGGGAGATGTTATTATTCCTTCGACGGGGTGTTACTAGTGTATTTAGTCATCATAGAGTCATGAGGTGAAGCCTCCACTTTTTTCAGGTCTTTAGTACCCTAATAAATAATATAATATACTATTTTTTAGTATTCCTAGGTGAAGTCTACCCAAACAGTTTATTGGGGCCGACTTGTCTAGTGTAAAAGTCAGTTGACTTATTGTGTATAAATAGAGGAGTTGTGATTCTTATTTGAACATAGACTCACTCACTTCTATAGCGCATAATAGAGAGAGAGAGACAGAACAGAAGGAGGATGACAGTTGTTTTTGGGTTGTCTTTTATACATCTTATACAGAAGCATTTTTTGTTGGATTTTCTTCCCCTTGAGGGTTTCCAAGGATAAATACTGTGTATATCTTATGATTGTGTTTCTATCAGTAATTCTTGATATACTGCTGTGATTTTGAATTGAATTTTATTGAATCTAGTTCAGCATATGAAAAACTTAGCATGGTATCAGAGCTAACCTGATTAGAGCAGCTCTCACAAGGTGAAATTCTCCCTCCTCCCTCTCCGGAAGAAATTAGGGTTTCTGCACAAGTTGGAGGATTGAAGATATGTTTGCATAGAAATTTTCTCCCTCCCAGAGCACATATATTGAGATCTAGATCAAATTTTTTGGGTGGCTAGATCTCTGGGAAAGCCAAACCCTAGTAGTGAACCAAAAAAACTGCAGTGAAATAGAACCAGAAAATCTGTAGTGCTGCAACCTGGCAAGTAGGATTTGAATACTGAAGATTGGGGATCTCCAAAAAGTAGTTGGATCAACCAACTCACCTCCTCCAAGTGAATCTACTGGTAAGTTCAATCTCTTTTTTTGATAAATTTCAATTTTGAGTGACTTACTCGTCACGATGGCCCCAAGCACTAAGCTTGAGGTCAAATTGGAAGGCCTAGAAAAATTCCTAGCTTGGAAGTATAGAATTGGCCTCATTTTGAAAGACTCATGGTCTTGAGAAATATATCAAGGATGAGATTGCAAAACCTAAAGAAGATGAAGCTAAGGAGAGGCATGAACAAGACCTAATCAAAGCAATGAGGATCATTGCTGATTCCATTAAGGATCACTTGATCCCTCAAGTGTCATCTAAGAAGACACCTAAGCAAATTTATGATGCACTTTCCAAAATGTATGAATGGAAGAACATCAACAGAAAGATGAACCTAAGAACTCAACTGAAAGGCACCAAGATGAGCAAAGGAGAATCTGTTTAAGATTACTTCACAAGAATCTCCTAGATCAAAGAGAAGCTAAGTGCTATTAGAGATACTCTTGATGAGGATGAATTGGTTATGACTGTTCTTGGTTATGACTGTTCTCAATGGCCTCACTAGACCTTGGGACTCATTCATCCAAACCTTATGTGCTAGAAAATAAATTATGATGTTTGACATAGTATGGGAAGATTGCATACAAGAAGAAGCTAGAGTAGCCAATAGAGAAGCTCTTATCAGAGAAGATGATCAGGCTCTAGCTACCCATACTAAAGAAAGAAAATACTCAAAATTCAAGAAGAGTAATCATAAGCCTTAAAAGAAGAAATTTCAAAAGAAGAACAAAAAGGATTACTCAAATTATCAATGCTACATCTGTCATAAGTTAGGACATATTGCTAAAGAATGTCCACTATCAAAGAACAACAACAACAAAAGACATCATGCTCATCTAGTTGAAGATGAGGATGAATAAATTCCTTGAAAGAGAACTAGAGGTGAAGATGTAAAGGAATATGTGTTATTCTCTGCACTCTCTGGGTCTGTAACACTTGGAGAAAATACATGGCTTATTGTTAGTGGTGCCTCTAAGCACATGATAGGAAAGAAGACAACTATCCCTAGAAGGTGTCATTGGGAGATGACTATCAATATCCCATCAAAGGTATTGGTGAATCAAGTTACAAGCTTGACTCTAGGACCTCCATAAAGATGAAGGAAGTACTTTATGTACTAGGTTTGAAAAATAACCTACTTTCTGTCTCAGCTCTAGACAAGAAACGATATAGAGTTGTTTTTATAGATGGACAAGTACTCATGTGGTCCAAAGGGAAGACATTTGAAGATGTTATAGTCATTGGAGAAGAAGCAGGAGGACTGTACAAGCTCAAGGGAAATCCAAAGACAACCCTTGTCCATGAGACTACCAACTCAAGTGAATTGTGGCATAGGATACTTGCTCACATCAACTACAAATCATTTCCCTATGTGATCAAGGTGGTAACAGGGTTATCAGATCTGAAGATCGAACATGAAGGAACATGCAAGGGATGTGCACAGGGAAAGAACATCAAGAATCCCTTTCCGAAAAGTGACACAAAGACTAAAGGTATGTTGGAACTAATCCATTCTGATGTATTTGGTCCTATGCCCTCCATATCCTTAATTGTATATGAATTCTATGCCACATTTATTGATGATTATTTAAGAAATACTTGGATACACTTTTTGAAGAATAAAAGTGAAGTGTTCAGGAAATTCAAGGAATTCAAAGCCTTGATAGAGAACCAGTCAGAAAAGAGAATCAAGAAACTGAGATTAGATAATGGTGGAGAATACACTTCAAAGGAATTTGAAGCATTCTGTAAGGAGGCGGGAATCAAGAGGGAAATAACCACTCCCTATAATCCCCAACAAAATGGTGTTGCTGAAAGAAAGCATAGAACTATCATGGAAGCAGTGAAGACCATGATTCATGACCAAGACCTCCCTATGCACCTATGGACTGAAGCCGCAAGAACAACTTTATATATGCAAAATAGATTATCTCACAATGCTATTGAATTCAAGACTACTGAAGAAATGTATATCGGAAAGAAACATGAAGTAAGCCATCTCAAGATATTTGGTTGTCCAGTATATGTACATATTCCAAAAGAGAAGAGAACCAAATTGGATCCCTTTGATAAGAAGGGAATATTTGTAGGATATTGTGAAGTCTCCAAAGCCTTAAGGATATACATTTCAGGATTCCATCATATCAAGATTAGTAGGGATGTAACCTTCGATGAAGAGGCAACTCTTAAAGAAATCTAGAAGGTGTCAACTTGAAGAAGTACATGAAGAAGATGTACCTCCCAAAAGAACATAAGCTGAACCAACTCTTGAAATAATAGCATCAAAATATCATGACATACTAGAGCCTTAGGAACCCCCTACTATGGATATCTCTCGAAGGAGAAAAACTTCTTGGGTAAGAGAAATCATACAAGAAGCAGAAATATATGGAGCTCCAGAAGGCTCCATAAGAACCAGCAAAAGATCAAAGCCATATTCTAGTTATGTAGCTTTGATGTGTGATATTGTAGACCAAGAACCCAACAACTATGAGGAAGCTGCACAGAAGAAAGAATGGGTCGAAGCAATGAAGGAAGAATACCAATCAATCATGAAGAATGATGTTTGGGATATAGTTCCCAAACTAGAAAACAAGAGTGTGGTTTCTTCGAAATGGATCTACAAGATAAAACATGATGCAAATGGAAGTATTGAAAAGTACAAAGCAAGATTTGTGGCTAGAGGATTCTCTCAGAAAGAGGAGATCGATTATGAAGAGACATTTGCTCCAGTGGTAAGGTACGATTCCATCAGAACTATCATGGCACTTGCTTCCATGATGAAATGGAACTTACACCAAATGTATGTAAAGAAAACCTTCCTTAATGTTGTGATTGAGGAAGAGGTTTACATAGAACAACTACAAGGATTCGAAGTCGAAGATAGAGTGACTCATGTATGCAAGTTGAAAAAGTATCTGTATGGACTGAAGCAAACTCCTAGATCTTGGTATGGCAGAATAAATAGCTTATTGACAAGCATGGGATTTACCTAGAGTAAAGTTGATCCTAATATTTATATGAAGATTATGGATGATGAACCAGTCATACTATTACTGTATGTGGATGATCTATTTATGACTAGAAATGAGAAACAGATTAAGGATTGCAAGAAGAAGCTAGCTGAAGAATTCGAGATGAAAGATCTTGGATTGATGCATTATTTCCTAGGGCTGGAAGTGTGGTAGAGCCCAGAAAGAATATTTTTGAAATAAGGAAAGTATGCAGTAGAAATATTGAAAATATTTGATATGTTGGATTGTAAATTCATGGCCACACCCATGGACACCAACTTAAGGATGTTATCTGATGAGAGATTCGAGCTAGTGGACATGACTCACTATAGACAAAGTATTGGGTCATTAATGTATCTAACAAATACAAGGCCGGATATATGCTTTATTGTGAACACCTTGAGTCAGTATCTAGTTAAACCTAGACAGGTTCACTTGATAGCTGCAAAGCATGTGATGAGGTACCTAAAAGGTACAATTGATTTGGGACTGTACTATGGGAGAGATCATGACTACAATTTCTATGGTTATACAGATTCATATTGGGTAGGAAGTGTCATAGACAGAAAGAGCACCTCAGGTGGATGTTATTGTATGGGATCCGCCATTATTTCATGGTTTAGTAAGAAACAGTCCAGTGTTGCTCTCAGCATAGAGGAAGCAGATTATATTGCAGCTTGCTCCGCTTGTTGTGAAGCGATATGGCTTCAGAAGCTGATGTTAGGTATATTTGACATGGAGGTAGACACCATAATAATTTTCTGTGACAACCATAGTTGTATAAAGATGACAGAAAATTCGGTGTTCCATGACAAATCCAAGAATATAGAAATCTGATATTTCAATCTCTAGTATGTGGGTATCGATGAGCAAGTTGGTTATATACTAACCAAGCCTCTATCTCGAACGAAGTTTTAGTATTTCCATGACAAGCTTAGTCTATTTCGAAAGGACATTTCTCACAAGGAGGAAAAATGATGGGACTACAAATCGTGAACCCTCCTCGGACAAAGGGGGAGCAGATTGATGTGAAACTTTCCAGGAAAGGGGGAGTAATGTGAGGATTGCATCATCCTTGGACTCATTTCCTAAATTTATAGGGATTGATCATCCCATAATTGGATCATGTGAGGGTTGCATCATCCTTGGAATCATGTCCTAAAGTGATAGGGATTGATCATCCCGTAATTGGATCATGTGAGGATTGCACCATCCTTGGACTCATGTCCTAAAGTGATAGGGATTGATCATCCCATAATTGGATCAGTGAGGAGTGCATCATCCTTGGACTTATGTCCTAAAGTGATAGGGATTGATCATCCTGTAATTATATCATGTGAGGATTGCATCATCCTTGGACTTATGTCCTAAAGCGATAGGGATTGATCATCCTGCAATTAGATTAGGATTGCATCATCCTTGGGATTATGCCATAAAGTTATAGGGATTGATCATCCTGTAATTGGATCATGTGAGGATTGCATCATCCTTGGAATTATGTCCTAAAGCGATAGGGATTAATCATCCCACAATTAGATTACAATTGCATCATCCTTGGACTTATGTACTAAAGTGATAGGGATTAAACCCAACGGTGTGTTGGCTTTGTTTTGTCTTGATATGCATTTGGCCATGTGTGATACCTGGCTAGAAAACATGATAAACCCAACTGTTAGATGGCTTGGTTAAGTAGCATGATAAACCTAGCAGTGTGATGGCTTGGATGAGTAGCCTGATAAAACCATCTATTAGTTGGCTTGGTTGGTCTTCATTATGAATTTTGGATTGACTGCCTATAGTATGATAAGCCCAACTGTTAGTTGGATTGGATGAGTAGCCCGATAAACCCAGCAGTGTATTGGCTTGTTTTCTTGTAGCCTAATAAACCCAATTGTGTATTGGCTTGGATGAACAGTCTGATAAAACCAACTATAGGTTGGCTTGCCTTTGTTTGATATGTTCTAGCTATGTGTGACCCTGATGTTCCCTAGTTCCTTATGGAAATCATCCCTAGCTCGGGGGTGGAGTTGTGTTGAGAGATTGATGAACACAACTGGCCTATGGTTGGGTGGAATGTTGCAGCGACATAGCTAGTTGTAGGACAACTTCATATTCAAGATAAGTATTCTCTGTTGTATTATTTCTGCAATGTTGCTTATGAATGTATTGATTATGTGAATGCTTATTCAATATTTAGGTAGAGTTACTGTTGTTAAATGTTCCTGCATTTTGCATCTGTATATGCCTTATATTTTCCACTGCATTTTTCTTATGATCATGGAGGTTAGATACCTAGCTAAAGGGTCAAAATGCATCTATCTTAAGGTAATATGTGTTTTTTCTGCACTCCAGGATCCGCTTGTGGAAGGTGGAAGGTGGAAGGCGGAAGGAGGAAAATGGGGGAAAAAGACAAGGTAAAGTGTAGATTTACGCACCTCGAGCCCGCCGTGGAAGGAAGAATTCAGAAAGTGGAAAGTGAACAAGTAAGGGAATCATAGCTTGGATTTCTGAAGTTCGAAGCAGGAAGTCGGAAAGTTGAAAGGCGAAAGTCGAAAAAGTCAGTTTCAGTGCAGGAATGACTTTTCTAGTTGCAGAGTGGATTTTTCTGTTGCAGAACGAATCTTACAGTGTTTTTTATTGTTAAGCATGAATGCTAAAGGGTAAACATGACCCATGACTATGTTTAAAGAGATAGTAAAGATAAATTTTAAATTATTATGCATATCAGTCAGGTGTACGAGCACGTGGGTACATGGACATCATGGTATCAGAGCGAGCAATGAAGTCGCGTTCCTCCCTTATATGCTGATGTAGAGGGGAGGGCACATGACAATTACCACTTATCATAGTACGAAATTCTGAACAAAAAGCTAATGGAACATAATGCAGGAATCTCTATTTCCACTTGTTATTGAAAATGATACTTTCTCTTGAGAAAACTAGTAAAAAATATGCTTGTAATATAAATGGAGATCCAATTACCATTTATGTGGGAAGAAAAACATAGATTCCTATGGCTATGATATTTCCTCCTATGAATCATTTTCCCAATGGAAAATCTAATGTAATAGCCCATTTTCTGACATATTTCATCTGCTCAACCCTACACTTGTGTTCCATTGGAAACCGGTGCCTCCACATGTAATAGCTACATCGTTTCATCGAAAAATGATATTCTTATGCTAAGAAATGAAAAATGAAGGATTGATTATCATTGATCTAATAATTTCTGTTATCTCCCAAAATAAATTTATTTTCAATAAGTTCACTCATACAATTTATTTTTGGTAGGATGAAGATTTCAAGTCATATTATGAAATATATTCAAGGGTTGACTAACAAATTTGGGGTATCTGATGTTCTGTTATTTGATAAATTTGAATTTTTAGCTTTTGGTGGCTTAGGTGAGATTTTCAATAACTCATTAGCCACCGAAAAACCTAGATTTCGGCAGCTAATAGTTTAATGCAGGACCATGATTATCCATCAAAAGCTTGCTCATCACGTTCTTATTAAAATTTTGGGAAAAGGACATTCGATGGATTAGGCGAGTTTTCCAATAGCTCATTAGCCACTGAAAAGCTTTGGTTTCGGCAGCTTAGTGAGTGTTTGCAGGAGGACATTAACCACCGAAAGCAGGTGAGATACGTTTTTGGAAAGGGAAACTTTTGGTGGCTTGGTTGAACTTTCAAATAGTTCATTAGCCACCGAAAGCACTGCCTTTCGGCAGCTAAACAATGAGATCCAGAAAGACAGTAAATCACCGAAAGATCATTATGCATGTTCTTTTGGAAAGAAATTTTTGGTGGTTTGGGAGAACGTGGCGGCAGTTCATTAGACATCGAAAGCTTAGCTTTTGACAGCTATCAAACAAAACCCTAAATACTCTTAACCACTGAAAAGGATGAAAAGTGAAAATGATTTTTTGCCCATCAAAATCAAATTCATCAGCATGAGGCGTGTCATAATTTAGCATGTTTAACCACCTAAAAGGTCAAGGAACTGCATTAAATCATGAGTTGATGGATAAGAAGTCTTTATTGATCTCAAAAGACCGATGGAAATCCAAACCCTAGCCTGCCCTCCATTTGTCCCACGACTACAGTAAACCTCCATGAAACACCAAGTTCCCATTAAAATGATTGCTAGGCTGTCTATCTCGTGAATATCACCAGAATTCACCATCATCTGATTCAATTACCAATAAAATAGTTAAACCCTCACAGAATCAGCACCATACCTTTAGTACACTCCTCATTTGTTGCATGCATCCTTACTACTCGAGGTGATCTCTGAAAACCAGTCTGCTAACCTCCTCCACATGATTTGAATTTCAATTTTGTAGGCATAGGGAGGAGGACCCACTCAAAAAAATCAAAACACAGGTTTCTGTGGCTAAGCATGGTTTCAAAGCGGTCTCTAATCCACCAAAAGCAGACTTTTGGCAGCTAAGACCAAAAATTCAGGGCGCTCTAAGCCACGAAAATTGGTGTTTTACTATGGAAAGGCATCATTTTAAAACGGTGATTTTGAGCGACTGGGGAATCATTTTTCAAAACTATTAGATTTCCTAAAATTTCAAATAACAATAGGCTCTCTCAGCTTTCCTATAGGTATTTTAGATTGGGAGAATCGAATCCATCTCTAAGCCCTAATTTTCGGATCTCAGAATTTCCCTGTTTTACACTTGTTTTTGAAATAAAGATATCTGGAAAATGGAGACAAATTTCAAGAAACTGAGAGATGTTTTTTCTTACAAGAAACCAATATACAAAAACATCTTTCAGTGTATACATAGGTGTCACAGATTTGGAGAACCAAATGCATCTTTGAGCCTCAGTTTTCAGCAGCTTGGCCAAATTTTAGGGCAAAAGTTGACCTAACAGGGCAGGTTACAGCAGAAAAATGAAGAGTTTACTTCACCAACACCTAGGAAAGAGCAGGATGAACAAAGAGCAGAGACCTCCTCAAGAAATCCTAGGTCTCAAAGAGTAAACAAACTGTTATAGGAGATACATGAACTAGAGGTTTTGGGACAGGGAGATAAAGAAGAATAACGACATTTTGACCAAGAGGAATAAGCAAGTGCACAATTCAGTCCTGGAGATGAGAGGGATGTATGTCATGATAAAAAGGAGAAATATAAGATACATGAAAGACAACATCAGGCTGTAGAAGGATGATTAGGATTCTGAGGCTGTAGTTAAAGAATTCTAGATCAAACCCTAGCTCTTGTTTTGCACTAGAAACCCTAGATGAAGTAGCAATAAGCCTGCAGAATCCAGAGGCAACCCAAGAGGCTGCTGAATTTCCAAACATTGGGCAAGCTGAAGAAATACCAGAATATCAATAGCAAAACTGAAAAGGATGAGTTGGGAGGTGAATGACAAAATTTTGCAAAAAACAGGGCTTTCGGTGGCTTAGGCGGATGCTGAAGCGGTTCACTAGCCACCTAAAGTAGTGCTTTCGGCAGCTAATAGACCCAAAATTTTGATTCCTTAACCACCGAAAGTAGAAAAGGCACAGAATAAAATTTTGGCACAAAAGGTCAGTTTTGGGAAAACATAAATATCTCACGGATGAAGTGTAAAAGCTGAAAGTTGCTGAAGTGCACCATCAAAGGAGGTCTGTTCCAGTTTTGGGGATACATCAAAGAGGAGAGGGTCACAAAACCCTACCTATTTTAACCAACAATGGCTCATCCATTAGAAGACCAGTTACAGCTTTCCTCGAGTACTCACTGCAGTCATCAAAAGGTTCAAAGAGAGAACAAGTGTTAGAGTTAGTTAAACTAGTAGTTAAATTAGGGTTTCTGACCTAATTTTTCAAAAACATTAATTTTATCTATTTTTAGTAAAACAGATCCAATTTTTTAGGATCTAAGTATTTTTGTAAAGGTTATAAAGCCTAAGACTTATGTTATTGAAAAGGTTCGACTTCGGGGACCTATAGACCATTACTATTATCAAGCTTCTCATGTTGCTCATGACCTAAAATAAGATCTTTTGCTATCATATGTTCAGCTTCCATTTCTTGTCTGTTCTGTGCTTATGCTTGAATGTGTTATTCAGGTTTATTCATGTTAATTGATATTTGATAGATGTCATCCTATTGGAATATTGATGATTTGAATTATAAGCACTTTCCTTGTTATGATTAGCCATTTATATATATCTGTTTTATGTATGAATCTGCTAGCATGACAAGTTCTCCATCTCTGCACCATATTATCAAACCTCTAAACAGTGGTAGTTAGAAGCCTTATCCTTGATTGAGTTTCATGGATGTCTTGAGAGTACGAGGTCCTGTAGGTCACTTGACTTGATCCACTTAGGAAAACATAAAAAACATTTAAGTTACCAGGCATCCTCGAGCTGCAACCTAGAGGAGTTCCCAGGAGTGATAACAAGTTCTAAGTTCGGTTTCTTGTAAAACAAATATTGCATAAATCATTTTAAGATCTAATTGTTCTAGCTCGTGAACTAAGAACTTCTTTATCTTATACATAAACAAAAGAACTTCTATAAAAATATTAGAGAGTTGTTTCTTTATAGATCCAACATGTCATTCATGGATTTAGATTCTTTCATGCTTCCTTGAGAACCTAAGGCCCAAGTTTTCTCCCTTGACCATGTTTAAAACCCCATTACCATGCATACCAAGTGATCCAAATTTTTGAATGCTACCCATATCCTCATTTCAAGGCCATAAATCCCCTCAATAATTCATCTACGATGGTTCAAGGCATCATTATAGGAACTTATTCCCTATATTATTATTTATAACAACCTATTACCCGAGATTCCTTCACCAACTAGGGTTAACACTCTCACACCCATACCTAGTGCTAAAAAACTGATAATAGTACTCATATGCACCCTCAAAGGTCAAGGATACTCTCAATAAATGATGTGTGTTGGTTCGAGGTGACATTCTTAGACCTATATTCCTAGAATATTCTTTTAGGGCCTAAGGCCTAGGTTTCTAATCCCTTCCATGTCTATGCTTCCATGACCCAATCCTAGTACTGAAAACCTTCTAATGGATCCCACATCTTCTCTTAGAGGACAAAGGTCCAATAGAAATGTCTTTTTTGGTTATTTAAGTCCTTTCTCATGTCCCTTGATCCCCATAAGCCACCTTTAGCACATAAGGCAATTTTCATCAATTAGTCATGGTCAAGACAACATAACCTATACCAAGTGTTCAAAACCTCCCTATGATTCCCATATCCCAATGTAGAGGTAGATGATACTCTCAAGAAACCATTGGTGGTGGTCCAAGGAAATATTCTTCAAGTTGGATGCCTAAAAGCTTATTTTAAGTGACAAGGGTTGGGTTTCCTCCATTAACAACTTGCATGGATCCAAGATCCATCCTTGCTGCTAAAAACCTTCTAATGGTGCCTGCATTTCCACTAAAAAACAAGCATTCCATAAATAAGTCATGTGTGGTGGTTTTGAGGTCTTGTTAATGAATTTTGATTCATAAGACCTAATTTTTGGAAATAATTCTTGAGTTTCATTGCCTCACCTTGCTCCAAACCTTGATATCATTCCCTAGTTCACCAAAAATACTAATGGTGCTAATATGTTAACTCAAAGGTAAAGGATTGTCTTGGAAGGTCATATTTGTTTGTTCACGATTTTATTTTGGATTTGGATGCACAATATTATCATCTAGGGACTAATGCCTAGGTTTCCTCCTATGACCTTATTAATGGCCTTGTGACTCATACTTTCTGCTCGTCAACTCATAATGGTTCCCATATCCCCTTAAGAGGTCATTTTTTTAGGAATTGATCTTGATCCTAGATTTCTATCCTCTTGATTAGGGAATAAGGGTTGAATTTTCTCCCTAAGCCATGCCTAGGACCCTCTAACCTATGCCTTATGATCATATAATCCTAATATCATTAGTATCACTACTCATAGCTAAGTATATGCTTGAGAGGTCATGTGTACTAAACTAAGGTGTCATTCTTGAACTTGGATGATTATGTTCTTATTTTAGGGCATAAATCTCAGGTTTCATCCCTCAACCATTTATAGGGCTCAAACACTCATACCTAGAATCCAATGCCTCAGAATGACCACATCCATATTGATACTTGTGTAAAATTCAATGAAGCATAGGATCATCAGACCTCCAGAATTCAAAATGGAGAATTGTAGAAGAGAGAGAAGAAATTGATAAACTCAGATCAATAATTCATGGAAAATAAAACACTCATGAGAGCAATAATTGGAATAAATGATATTCATACATTAATCATTATTGTGTCAGTATTAATCCTCATATTCAGTAAATAATATGTAGTACAATGGTTATAGATATGGGAAAATTCAAATGCCTAAAGATGCAGGTGAATCTACCCTCCTGGACTGACTCTGGAGATAACTAAGTGTGGGAAAATCACCACTAGAGCTCACTAATTCAACTCTAGATCATTGATTAAGTCTATAATCAGTTAACTGAAGAGTGTAGATGAGTAAATGCGCCCTAGGTACTTCCCTTGAATCATGCATACTAGTGCTAGAGAGTTTGAGAGTGAACTAATTGATGGGGATCAGAGCATAACTGAGCATAACTACACACCTACTAGTGTCAATTGGTGGATATTGCTGGTAGCACTCAAACTCGGTTCCTAAATTATAGGAATTTTTCCATAGAGCGCCTAAACTCACGCAAACAGGCGCATCGAGTGGTATGTAGCTAATAGGTGTGAGCCTCATGCACTGGTGAAGTGATGATGACCTCCTAAAATAGGAAAATTAACAAATAGACTATGTGGGAAAAGCAATAATTAATTTATCCCAACACACCCCTTCAATCCTAACATTGGACAACCTAGGCCCTGGAAACTAAGACCAAAGATCACCCATACAATCTAAATGTATAAAATTATTTTTCCATGTAAAATGAGGAAAGAGGCAAACCTCATGGAGAAAATCCTCCCTCAAGAATGGACATGAGATACACCAGAAATAAACTACTCCAAATCCAAGCAGGTGTGAACTTAATTAGATTTCTTGAGGGATTTTCTTCTTGTGAAGAAGATGAATATGCTCAAATTGATCTGGAACATAGACAACTGCATAATAGATTATGGGACCATGTAGAGAAATTGATATAATCTAGCAAAAGAGAAAAAGTGGGTGCTCATTCAACTTTATCTTCAAATCAGGTCGAAATGAGTCTTGATGTGCTTGATACTTTGAACCATGTGAGGTAAAATCAACTCCAAATGTGAGGAGAAAGCATCCAAGCGAATGTAAGAGGTATCCATATTGATTATCATTGTGAGGAGATGAGCATGTGATCAAGTAGGAAGGAACAAGAATCTTGGGACCATGGAGAGTGAATGATTGAGCTCCATAATTTGATATAGCTTTCAAAATATCCATGAAAACAAAAAATTTAATATTATCAAACTAATAAGAATAAATTGACATCAAATCCCTAGAAGCAGATTTAAAAGAGACTTGAGGTGCTTGACTTTTCACACCAAAACTAACGATATCAGTCACAAGCATAACGTAGAGGCCTTTAAACTCTAACTTCGAACCAAATAAGGTGATTAGATCCAAGAATGATGAAAAAAATTACCATGTAAACCACTAAGATGGAAAATACACAATTTTCTCCTTCTCAACAAAATTAGGAGTATTGATGAAAGTAATCAAGCAGGAATTCACTGGAAGAATTCGACAAGTGAGAGCGAATGGATCACTTCCCAAATATGATTATCTCCCAAAATATCAATAATAATACTTCTCTGCACACCAATAGCATGATTGGAGAGAGAGGAATCAAATTTCTCTTCAGTGCCTCGAGTAATCACTGGAAAACATTGCACATAATTTAGAATAGAAGAATCATAGGAAAATGACTGAGGAGGATAGAAAGAGAGATCTTCTTCAACAATGGAGGTTTGAATGCCTTCTTCTAGATCAGCTCTATGAGAATATGAGATATCATATATCTCGTGAACTTCTGGAGCAACAGGAGAAGGAGTCTCTTCAAGGAGACTTTCACCAATTCGAATTGAATGAGTTGAATATTCTGTTATTTCCTCATCTTAAACAACTTCATCAAAGAGACTTGAGGCCAAGAATTTTGAAGGAAGAAAACTTGAGAATGTACTGGGTGTTCTCTCCAAATTTCTAGAATGATCCTCATTGTGCTTGCCAAAATATCTATCAAAGTCATTCAACCAGTCATTTATCTCTTCATAAGAATCTTCACCAATTCCAATAGATATCTCATAGAGACCTTGTCTCTTTAAATATGAAATCATATTGAATTTCCACTCTGAATAACTAGTGAATGGAGTAAGAAGAGGAACTGATACTCTCGAATCCATATTGAAGTTGTACATGTAAAGAAAACTCAATTTGAATCAAATTAGACCAAACACTATCCACTTCGACATGTGCACTTCTCTAGGTGCTTCACACCTAGATATACTTCTATGGACATAATCCAGAGGGAGCAAGGAAATAATTCCAAGATTTATGTGGAACCCAATAGCTTCTGGTGCATCAATGGAAGCTTCCTAGGTTTTCTAGGCTTGATACCAACTCTTATACCATGTAAAATTCAATGAAGGATAGGATCATCAGACCTTCATAATTCAAAATGGAGAATTATAGAAGAGAGAGAATTAATTGATAAACTCATATCAATAATTCATGGAATATAAAACACACATGAGACCAATAATTGGAATAAATTATATTCATCTATTAATCAGTATCAATCCTCATATTTAATAAATAATATGTAATACAATGGTTATACATATAGGAGAATTCAAATTCCTAAAGAGGAATTTGAATCTACCAACCTGAACTGACTCAGGAACTAACTCAGTGTGGGAAAATCACCACTAGATATCACTAACGCAAATCTCGATCATTGATTCAGTCTACAATCAATTAACTAAAGAGAGTAGGTGAGTAAATGCACCCTACTTCCCTTAATCATGCACACCAGTGCTAGAGAGACTAAGAGTGAACTAACTAATATGGATCAGAGCGTAACTAAGCATAATTGCACACCGACTAGTGTCAACTACTAGATATTGCTGGTGGCACTCAGAGTGGGTTCCTAAATTATAGGGATTTGTCTCTAGAACACCTAAAATCATGCAGATACACACAGTGAGTGGTATGTGGCTCCTAGGTGTGACCCCCATGCACTATTGAAGTGATGATGACCTCCTAATTTAGGAAAATGAATAAATAGACTATGTGGGTAAAGGGAGGATTAATTTATCCCAACAACTTGGAATCAAGTCTAGCCTTGAAAGATCCTATGTGACTGATTTATGTGTTATTCATGGGAATGGATGGATAAAAATACTAACCCTTTTGGTGAAGAAGATATGGGGTGAGGGAGGGAGGAGTGATTGGGTGGAGAGGAAGAGAGAGGGGTTGGTGAGGTTATAACGAGGGAGGGAGAGTGGGGTTATAGAGAGGGAGGGGGGTTTAGGGAGAAGAAGAGAAAGAAAAGAGAGGGTGAAAAATATCGTGTGCCCACTGGTACACATACGAACCAATACGTGTCCACGCAAATTCGTGTGTGGAGTAGTATGTGTGCGCGCTAATACATGTATGCGCCCTTAAATTAAATTTTTGTTTAGATCCCTTATAGGTTTGGTGCTAGGTTCGGATTTCCAAACCTTAAGGCTTGGACTAAGATTTAGAAAAGCACACCCAATTTTGCAACTTCATGTTTTCACCCTTCGTTCTACATATGCTCCACTTGTGAACTACTGATGAAATTCACACAATTGTCGTGCTCTGTGTGCAGACTCTAACTATATATTTTTTTGAATAAATCTGTTATTGTTTTCTATTTTTAATTGCACTTGTGTCAAATTTGTATAAAACATGGCTCCTTTATTTCGGCTATAACTTTTGATTGGCTCATCTTGTTTGGAAATGGAAAAGAACCCGCACAAGAAGACAAAAATACCTACAAACTAAAAAAAAATTGATTGATTATTTTAAGACCATGATAGGGTGTACCAACGCTCGACCATGTCATTTTGCGGTTTCACTGACTTCCTTAATTTAAAAAATATATAAAATTAACTTTTAAATTTTTTGAAAAATTGCGGTAAATAAGATCTTCCTGTTACCTATGAATCCACAATTTTTTTTTGTTGCAAAATTTGACAATCTACATACCAAATAGGTGGACCAATGCGAACATATGCATTATGGTTGAGAGAAAAAATAACATACCAATCTTAGAAGAACAACAATTTGGGGTAGTTATACCTATTATCTATAAATAAAACTTATATATTCCACTAGGTAATCTGATTGTCTACGTTTCATCTTTTTACACATAATTATATAAAGAATTGTAGGTAACTCTAATAATTCATTTTAATTATCATATTTCTTTTTCTAGCATGTCATCACAACTAACGTGTCATGAGTGGGTATCATTACCTTGCACCAACCCTTGATCGATAAAGATGGAACAATGTATGAAGGGAACACTCCATTCCAACATTTTACCCTACGCATACCATACACCAACTACAAGTATACTATTGGAATTAGATGAGAAAGTTGCTGACATAGATGTTCCGAGTTTGACCCTTCATGTCCCCAAATTCTTTTCAAAATGAGAAAAGTGTACAATGATGAGGTCGATCGCCTAACATTGACATGCTATGACATAAATTGCAGTGTATGATTAATTCATAAACCCTTGTACCAATGTTCAACTAGGAACTATGCCATAATTAGACCACAGGCATGAAAATTGCCTCATGCAACACAAAATTCAGACAACATGAAAACCACCAACCATACCGAAATTCACTGAAAACAGAAACCACCAACTATGACATAATTCATAGCACAAAGAAGAAATCGACAAAGATTTTTTTCCATTGCTAGGGTGTGGCTAATTACCATGATTTTTTATTGACCTAAACCTAATCTATGCTAACCATAATAGGGACTTTGACTAACACTAATTGGATCTTTGACTGACAAAAGAGGGGAAACTAGAAACATTTCCATGTTTTAAATCACAAGCACCAAAGTCGCCCCAGGTAACAAGAAATTCATAGAACACAGAAAGTAACAACCACACCATTATTCAGAAAACAAGGAAACCACTAGCCGCAACATAATCCACATTAGAAACAAAAATTTTGATTACCTAGCAAACTAACAAAGCTGAATTCCCCTTCCTGAATGTAGCACAGAAACCATTGCATCGGCCCAAGCCATCGAGCAGAGCTCTAGACATAGGAACAACCAAACAAACAACAAANCAATAGCACCCCAACAAGGCTCCCGCTTGCCTGGATTTTTCCTATTGAGCACTTGGAACCCTGCCATAATTCAGACTAGAAGCATCAAAATCGCCCCATGTAACACAAAATAGACATAACATAGAACACATAATCCACCAACCACACCATAATTTAGAGAACATAGAAACCACCAATTGTGACATAATCCACAATATAAATAATAAATTTGGGTACTTGGCAAACTCACAAAACTGAATTCCCCTTCTTGAATGTAGCACACCAACCAACACAATTGCCCAAGCCAGCGAGCAGAGCACCAAACACAGGCATGACCAAATAGGAAGAAGAAGCCAAGCCAACTAACAAAAACACCCGAACAAGGCTCCTAATTGCTCGAATTTTCCCTCTTAAACACCCGAGAGCCATCGGAAAATCAGTAAGGAAAAACACTTGAAGAACCAGCAACCAAAAATACTACGAGGACCGGATAGAAGTTCAGCATAAAACCCTCTGAGGCACGTCCCTCGGAGAGGATTCCCATTAAACCCACACATTACATTAAACACACACAAATTGCATTAACGCAACCACCTTCATACAAACGAACAACATTGAACGCACTAAACTCCAACTCGATGGGCATTTACAACCTAGTCCAAGACCCTGACAAAAGAACGTCGTCATGTCCTGGGCAGAGAAACCAAGGCAAACGTCACTGTGTCTGGCAGCAACCTTGTGAAAGATAAAAACAATTTTTTTTAATCCAAAAATACGCAAAATCCAAATGCCAATGTTATAACCTTAGGGCCTACAATAATTGCACTCATCATCCCCAATCAATTAACTTGGGAGATATGTAGAAGACACACACACACATATATATACCCACTAAAAAATGATATTAAATTTTAAACTTATAATATAGAAGATATGTAGAAGAGAGACATATATATATAAACCCACTAAAAAATGATTTTAAACTTAGACACACATATATATATACCCACTGAAAAATGATATTAAATTTTAAACTTATAATATAAATATACAATCATAATCAACTAAATGTCATTGAAATGGTAAAAATCAATAACTAAACTTATCTCATCATTATACTTACAAGTTTAAACAACTTTGTCATTCACCAATTTTCTTTTTGTGTTTACTTTCAAAACCTTAATACACTAGATGGTAAAAATGGAAAATAAACTAAACTCATCATTATACTTACAAGTTTGAACAACTTTGTCATTCACTAATTTCCCTTTTTGTTTCCTTTTAAAACCTTAATACACCACAGTATTTAATCTTAATGCAGAAAGTTATAAACAATAAAATCTGATTCAACAACTAATTTTCATAAGTTATGAACAATAGAATCTGATTCAACAATTCATTTTCATATCCATGCAGCAACATTCTTTAATACTACTTATTTAACACCACAGTCCCAGTCACAATCCTATCCCAATCACTCGATAGGATCCAACAACGCATGAAAGGCGAGCCATATCTTGGATTTTGGAATCAATTTGGCGAGAGATGTGCAGGTATCAATATCAGTGCTTCAAGTAATAATCATAACTTCTCCTGACACCTTTGACCATAAACCATACAGTTTTCTCAAGGAAGTCATCTTTTTTTTCTTTTAGAATGAGCATCAATCATAAAACGATTAAAAAAGTAATAGCAGCTTGGATTCCGCTAGTGTTGTTCTCAATCACAGAGACCTCATCACTCTGCCAGTGCCAGTCCTCCAGTTATCCCGAGTCCCCTGAAAACCACATAATAATCTCCAGACCGCCTGCAAAGATCAGCCTGCCTTCACCATCCATAAACGTACAACTTCTATCACAGAACTGCAGATTAGCAAACCTGGCGAGCCAGGTATGAAAATTACGAACTTGTCCAGCTCTCTTTAAATCTAATTATATTCCGAGTTGTCAGCTGTCTTTAAATCTAATTATATTCCGAGTTGTCTAATTAGAGGACGATTAATTTTCTCACTGGCTTGCTAAGTCACATGGTTCAAATTCGAATTCGAGTTAGAGGACTATTTGATTCGATTCGAATTCGAACTTCTCGATGAGGTTCGTTTGAGATTCGTCTTTAGATTCGAATATATATATATATAACTGAACTATAATACAAAATAAAATAAAAAGTTACATCAACAATTTAATCGTGGAACTGGAAATACACAACTCAGGGTTTGTTTCAACTTTCAGCTCAACTGCTTAAATAAATTTAATCTCAATCGTGATTAACTACAGTCTTCAATGGCTACACAATAGAATCGCGGTTTTGTAACCGCAGTTGCACTTGTAGATTATAGTATGTAACTAAAATAGTGAGTTGGTGATTGAGCAGTAGCACTGATTCATGAACACTGAGATCAAAACTCATGGAGTTGCGAACTCTAAGCACTAGCATGAGGGTTTCTTTGCTAAGCAGTGACAAGTAGAGAGGAAAAACTTTGCTCGCGGGTTGGGAGTTGGGACTAGGGTAGGAAGACCATAGGGTGTTAGGACTAAGGTTTAAGTGAAGAAACAAGGTGAAGATACCAAGCTCAAAGTTTTTTTGTTTTTTTAATTAAATTCGCCTTTAGATTCGAATCAGCTTGAGATTCGGCAAAATTTGAACTTGAAGGTTCAAATTCGCCGAATCTTGTGACTTAGCTGGCTTGGTTTTTACTTATTTTTTGTTAAGAATTTTGATGGAATTTTTAAAAGATTGCGAAAATATTGTTAAAATTTATATAGTGTGATTGTTTAGGTTTTTATATTATGTAATTTCATTCATTTCTGTACTTAAAATTAAAATTGTCCAATATACAACAGAAATTATAAGATTTTATGAATTAAATTCACCAAATTCCAGTTAAAAATATACGGAAAAATCAAAATCATCCCCGCTCCATTATATTCAGGCCCAGAGTTATTGTAACGACTCGCTTCCTTTTACCCGCCGAAAAATCTACCAATTATGGTAAAAATATTCTCTTACCGGCCAGCCCTGATATTTTCAGTGCAGGACGTTTTTCCTGTATTTTACACTTTTCATTAAAAAAATACAAAGCCGTAGGAGAATTTTTTTAAAATGAGAGAGGTAGTGGTGTTATATATTTTGGAAGTTGGGCTATATTGGATAATTTTTAGTGTTTGGAAAAAAGTCAATGTATTTTTTTTATAACAAGGTTGTTAAATTTGATGAAATAGAGAGTGAAATTGTGATTGTTTATTTTTAAAGTTGTATTTGTTTTCTTCATTCAGTTTGTCAAAATATTTGATACAATTTTACATTTTATGGGTGATCTGATTTTTAACTCAAGCTGGAATTTTATTAATATATCAAAAGATTATTAAATAAATATATATCCATTTTAATCTAAATTTATTAAGGAAAGAAATCCAATTGTATATCACAGTTAAACATGAATTTATAGTAATTTTAATTGTTTTATTTTATAAACCCATATACATTTTTTTAATTATTTTTTATTTTCAGTAACTTATAACCCTGCATAAAAACATTACAAACTTAACAACATACCTAACTACTATCCATGCAATATTGCAATATCAAGTAATTAGTTAAATAATTAGAATACCTAGCTACTATCCATGCAATATTGCAATATCAATTAATTAGTTAAATAATTAGAATGACTAAATGCACATAACCGATACTCATTATTGATAACAATTATCCTAAATAACATGAACAAAACATAAAATAAATACACTAGAAAATAGAGAGAAGCCGCTGAAAAACTGAGCGAAACTACAAGAGTTACAATGTAAGAATATCGTGCATGTACAGTTTGAAATCCCCATGGCGCTGTTACAGTTCGAAATTGAATTCTTTTGCATAATTGTATTTAAAATGATTAGGTGTTAGTTAAAATTTAATTCTTCATTGCAGAGCGATAGAAGAGTGAGCGACTCGAAAATATTCACATCTTTGGGGAAGCGCAAGTACAAGAATATGAGAAAAAAAAGTAGTTATCTGATTGAAATTTTATTGGTTCTTGAATTCCAACTAATCAAGAAATTATGGTTGATTCGGTTTTCTTATAAGGTCTATTTTAAACTCTAATTTTTCTTTAATGTCTCATTTTTTTGTGACCCCTAAAATCATCGTTTTCTTATAAAACCAATTTTAGAGCTTATCCTTTAAAAGAAATTAATAATTTAGCATCCAACATGGTTGAATGATCTAGATACACTATAATTATATGCACACCAGTTCAACCTAAAATGATCTGCTCAACATATAAGTTATATGTGATAAGTATATGGAGACCAGTTCAACCTAGAAAATTATCCTTTTGTGATACTGAGTACGGTGAGCTCAGAAGCTCTTTCGAACGGAATAAGCTCGAAATAAGCTAAACTTTAGACTATTTGCATCCAAAATTGGGCGAGTTTTTTTGGTCAGAATTCGGCGAGTTTTTTTGGCCAAAATCAGGCAGAAATTGTTCAAATGGTAGTTTTTAGTGGTTGGAATTGCATAATCTGGGTGCACCATAGGTAATGGAGGGGGCTGAATCCATTTCTACAATTAAAATTGCAATTTCAACACTCAAAATCTCATTTTCACCAACAAATACGGTTACCAAATTCCTGTCAAACTTACCAAAAAAAAATGCAAATAGTCTAAAGTTTAAACCAACTCTCCAGCCCCTCACAAATGAGATGGTACGCTGCCTTGGCCCCTATACAAAACCTCACAAATGAAATGATCGTTGCGTTGAAGAACTTTCTGGGAACGTAAACCTTTTGGGAATGTAACAAAAGAATCATTTGTGGTAGCGTTAAATCCTAAAGTTGACGTGAGATGTATACAACAACCAAGTATGTGCATTAAATCATTGTATGGAAAGGTCATTTTCATCCATAGTGAATACAAGCGGTTGAATGTACCCTATGCAATACATAACACGACCATTCTAGTGTTTGTTTTATTTTGTTTTTTATTATTAGCTTGAGAATTCAGGTCAGGACATCACATCTTTGTTCCTGACAGAATTATACACAGAAGAGTTAAAGAAGTCCCCACAAAAAGTACTGCAACTCTCAACAGTGAATCGAACCTGGGACAACCATTATATGACTAACTGTTTTATTCAAAATTAGTTGAGAGAAATGCCAAAGGAAAGTTTGAACTAAAATATAACACCATCAACCCAAATTATATTGTGGATATATGCTGGAAAATCTCGATCCATTTAGGCATGTAAATAAATTTGCAAAGACGACTCGCGCTTTATGTTATCTGATGAGTGCAATAATGTTCAAGGAGAAAAATATAGTAATATCAAATGAATACTTAACCACAGATTGCTGCGTGATGTGTGTAACAAACTAACATCAGAAACAAGCTGATAGGCCAACTAACAAACTAAACACATGTTTTTTCCCTTTACTGAAACAATAATCACCAAGTACAACAACAACATATTCACCAAAATCAGCTGAATCCTCAGTTGTGGAAACCAAAAGTTCCGCAGAATTGACAATTGGTAATGGTGTACTAATAGTGGTGGCTTCTAACTGAAATAAATATTGAGGCACTGATGTAATGGCTTGGGTATAGGTATTCATAGGAAAATTTTCTTTTGAGGGCTCAGTACGATGTGTAGGATATGAATTTACTTCAAACTGTGAAAAGATAAAAGGAGTGACAACTTTAATCAATTGTGTATCCTGCAGAAGAGTTGGAGGTTGGTGTGAGAGTTGAGGAACAACTAGAGTGTCTAACACATGATTCAGTAGATGGTTGAGTGGATGTACTGAGAGGTTTTGTAATTGGATCTAAAGGATTTGTGTGAAGACATGAGCATTGTGATGAATTATGAATGGAGTGGGGAATGAGGTCTTCAATAGAAGGGGTTTCTGACAGGTTAATATCTGGAGAGAAAGATGTTTATGACTAATTGATGTACCATTAACAGTTTCAGTGTTTTCCAGAGAAGATGAATGAACATGTTCCTGGTCTACTGGAGTTGGATTAACTACTTCTAAGGGTTGTTCTTTTATTAAATCAACAAAATTATATGTAGATGGTTGAGAGGAAGGGTTAACAATTGGTTTTCTTTTACCTTCAGATTGTCAGAGAGCAGAGATACTGAAATGGGAAAATAAGTTATAGTAGGGAGAGACTGAGTAACGTTGTGACAAAAAGGGAAAGACTCAGTAGAGGAGGCATACTTAACTCAGAGAGTTTGATTCCGTTGGATCAAGGTATTGAGGTTATGAATTGGAGTAGAAGGCTGAGCATCTGATATAGATTGTTTTATCTGCTTCTTTTCGAATTTTTTCTATGCTGTTAATTTAGGTGAGGTTGGACTGGCCACTATAGCTCTACTATATGTTTCCATTTCCTCCTTGGAAACTTCTTGTTGTTGGTCGAAGAACCTGTTTATTTCCTATATCACTCTAATCCTTTGTTGTTTCTCGGCTTCATGAATAAGAACTCCTTGTTCTAAATCAGTTACCCTGCTAAAAAAATTATTCAAAACTTAACGCACCCTGATATAGGGAGTCATCTGGTCGTTCCTCATGCCAATAAGAGCTCTTTAAGTGTAACTACACAAAATGATCTTCTATATACCCCTTTGGGTCATGCAACATTTTCCATGTAAACCCTAACTTTAACTTAGTTAGCGCATTTACTAGTATGCAACCATGAGGTGAGTTTTGGATATCTATATATACAATGTACAAAGGGAATTTTGGTCAAGCCTTCATTTTAAGGGAATTGCATTATGCATAAGATTCATCAAGAATAGTCTGAAAAGCTTCCTCTGTAAGGACCAACCTGTCAGCGAAAAACCTGGGTAACAAGTGTACTGATGTGTTGACCCATATCAGGTGAAAAAATCGAATGCGTACCAATCACCCATACGTTCCACCAAATTTTTGGCCTCTTCCGATATCCTAGGAGCATTTTTTTTTAAATTGATAAAATAAACAACATTGAAGAAGTCATCATAGATACCATAAATATAGGGTTTATAGTTATATTCCCACATAATTGAACAGTAAATGTGAATTGGGGATTTCTCCATGGTCCAATTCCAGCCCATAGAAGGATAAGAAAATGAGGCACACATAATATCTAAGAAAATGAGGCACACATAATATCTACTACGTATGTCGACAGCTAAAATTTGGGCTTCTTGGAAGTTGGAGCCTTATGTGCTTGAGTGAGCGCATCCATGAGGGTTACAGAAAAATTTGTGCCCATTTGAATACTTGACCCATAGTTGCAATGTGATGAGACAAGGGATCCCATTCCATTTTAAAATAGGAGGAATTGTCAACACCAGAGAATTTACAAAGCATGGCTGGGAGCAACTTAGTAAGGTTCCTTAAGCAGAGAAATTGAGAACAACCTAGTAGGTTTGAGTACATAGATGTTGGGGTCAACCATCCATGTATTAACCAAGACATTTGGTTCATGTTTCTCCTCGAATGCTCTGATGAAGTTTTGTGTCAAGAGGTGTTCTGAGGTCGTTAGTCCATAAATTATGGTGAATGTATCTTGCTTGAATGAAGCATAAATAGTCCCCTTGGAATCCTTGAAGGTATTGGTTGGGATGTCGACATAACCAATCATCCATTTTACCAAGTATGTGTAAGGAATAACAGTTGGGTGTGCACCGATGGCATGTAACTGGGACCAAGCGATGTTCTGGTAAATGGGTTCTTCATTCTTAAACTCTGAGAAGTTGTCATTTTCAAAAATTCTATAAATCCTTGCCCAATCCAAATAGAGCATGTAAAAAATCCATGCATATGTGTCCAAGTAAATGCCAAAATTGGGGTCCCTTAGTTTTAACTCATGTTCCACTGTGGATTTTGGCTTGGTTCTCCTAGCCATGGCATATGAAGGTAATTCTGCAATGAAAGATAGAATAACATAAGCTACCTTGATTACAAAAAATCAAGACAAAACCAAAAGATGTATACAATACCTGAGATAAACCTGAAACAGAATTGTAAAAACAACCTACAATATTAGTGCTAAAGCAGAGAAGGGATTCAAATATTTTTTTTGCAATGGAGAAGTGATTTAAAATTCGATGAAGTACAACTCCATCATGACCAAATATGATTATTAATTGTGAAAAATCTAGTCAGAAATTGCATTTAATTTCACTAGTTCATCGAGGTGTTTTTGGCGTGTGTTACCCAAGTGGTTTCAGTATGTGTCAATGTGATAGGCGACATTGCCGGTTTCAATATGTGTCAATGTGATAGGCGACATTGCCGATGTCCGATATACACTCCACGCTCATGAAGTGCATATACGTTGTTGGGTTCATATGCACAATTGGATCAGAATGCAGTATACATATATATTTTCTCATGGTCTCCATATATATATATTTTGATTTTTCTGACTATGAGACTTTTTGGACGACTCTTTATTTTTTGGCCATAATTTTATTTCTAAATTTCATTTTTTTTCTTCCCTTGTTTGGTTAAATAGTCACATAGTTAGACGTGTCCTATATATTTTATTATACCTATCACATGGTTTCAATATTTATAGGTTTTTTTATACATGATAAAACTCAAACCACATGATAGATTATGATTTCTACAGTGAGGACTTCAGTTTTTTTATCACTCGCTCGTTTCATTTGGTTACTAAATATATGCATCAATACAAAATATTTTTTATCTTTAAATATAATATTTTTAATGTTGAAATATATAATTCAAATAATGAATTGCTTGAATTGTAGATTGTCTATAATGATATCTCTAGTGTTAATGGATGGAGAATATGTAGACTTATTTTGGAGAACTTTAAAGGTTGTAAAAAGCAAGGTCTACGCAGGTAGGAAGGTGCTACATTGTAACAAAATCAGACCTGATTGCTTTGTTGTCAATGTTCAAAATGGAGAGATTCCAGTATCATGTCCTAATGAAGATCTAAATTTATTGGAAGACACATGTTGTGGAATGTACTTTGTTAATTATTCGAGAGCGCAAATGTTTAAGCATGGTGAATGTCTGGTACCTCAAACAAATCACGGGTCGATGAGTGTTTCAATGAGTAATCATTCAAATAATGACAATGATGGGAATCATAATAGTGCTTCAAATTATGAAACAACTTCAAGGGAAGTTTCTATGTTAGAGTGGGAATATACTCCGGAGAAAGTTTGTTATGCGAATATTGGTACCAAAGAAAGGAATGAATTCCTTGCACGCCATGTCATATTGAATCATATATGTTCAAATACAAAGGAACACATAGCCTTGTGTTTTATCTCAAATGTGCTTGAGGACCACATTATTGAAGGAGAGATGTTGGGATTAGGTAACTTTGGTGTAATGGTCGAACAAGTTATATCAGGTTGCAACAAATTCTCCCTCTTAGTCCAACCCATGAATATAATATCTTGGCCAATAGATAAAATACTAGACCAAAAAACTGGAACTTTATTGCAAGTTCAAGGTAACACCAACCAAACCGATCATCCTCTTCCCACATTGAAGATCATAACTTGAAGTTTAAAGGATTGTTGGTGAAGCTAACTCATATATACTCATATGAGAATAAGTATATTGTCGAGGGGACTTACAAATGTGCTTGAAGGAGAAGTGGTACAGTTATGCAGGTTAGATGCTCTTCATTTTGGTATTCATATCTATAAAATATTTGCACAAAATTGCAACCACTTCAACCTATCAAAGGTTCTTTGATAAGGTGTCTTGTAGACCAGTTGGTGCACCTTAGTGGTGCTAGATTAGATGTCAAGCTTAAAGAAATTGTACTTGAGGTCGAAGTGAATAATGATGTGGGGTGTAGTCAAATATCCTCTTCCACAATAGATCCTTAGCTAATGGATGGCGTGTGATTAATGCCAAAGGAGAGAATGAAAGAAGGGAATTTGTGCTCAATTTATTGGATGATTCAAATGCAGTTATAAATAAGAGTGCCAACATAATGAAAAGGAGCTTGCTTTACATGAAATTCAATGGCATTGAGGTTTGTCAAAACACATGGTATTTATCCTTTTGTATACTAAGAGCCACCTTCTTTCATTATAAGAGGAAATTTATAAATGGCGACATTATATCAGTAAATGGAAATAGTAGGTCAGAAAAGACAAGGCCTATTAATTTAGAAACAATAGATAGTCTAAGAAATACAACCAATGAAAAATTAGATATAGATACCCACTATACCCGATTAGTGCATCCGGATGGAATGAGGATTCCTATCAGATATTTACCTGTAGAAAACAGTTCTTCAGAAGTGCAATGATGACCTCGCCAAGAGTATGCTTCATCAAGTGTTACATTCCAACTTCAACAATATATGGCATGGTCATTTCCAAGATGTAACAATCACAAAGAACCTCTAGTTTGCACAGTTTGATGAGTTTTGTGAAGCTTTATAAAAAATGAGAGGAACCACAGACCCAACAATGATAAAATATTGACACCAAGTCCAAAATTTTCACAATAATTACATTGCCATCTTTTGCGCAGCGTATTATACACAACGATTGGAATCATATTGTAACCCAATCAAATGATTAAGCATTATGCATGACAAGATGGACAAGATGAAGACATCCATTCCAAGGATGGGAAGGAATCCAAAGTCAGTTAGCGTTGCCTCTAATCTCACAGTTCATATAATTGGCATGCTTACACACGGGCACCTGTATGGGGTTTTTTATCACTTTGGATCCCTTATCTATATGGTGGTTCTAACTACACTATATCAACCTTATCATTACACTTGCAGATGCTAGAGGACCTAGTTATTGATGAATTTGGGAATTTTTTGTATGAAAAAGGGTCTTCATTGCAGACATTGCATGATGCACTTCTACAAAATCAATGCTATAGAAAGTGCCAAGAATACAAAACTGTGGCCATGTGGGTTTGATCAATGTGAAGTGCATCCTTGAGCAAACTTCCATTGGTTATATTCTTTCAACTCGACAATTGTGGAGGTGAGAACAAGAATAGTTACCTCTTTTCTTTTGTATCTATGCTCATAGAAAAGAGTATTTTCACAACTGTATATGTAATTTTCCTTCCAGTTGTTCACACTCATGAAGATATAGATGCAACATACGGGAGGTTGTTGTCTCAATTGAAAAGACAAGATATAATATCACTACCACAAATCATGGATAACTATAGTGTTAGTGTTTGAGCAAATATGAAGAAACTTGAACTTTAAACTTTAATCCATAATTACAGTGGAGATAGATCTCATCAATAATACAAAAACAGAAATAAATCAAACCATAGAACATGGGATATACCCTGGGAAAACCCTCCAATGATCCAGAGGATAAAAAAACTAGCAAACAATATTAGAGTATGATTGATAATCGACAAAGAATGATTACAACACAATAGCATACTTCTTTTTGAGAGCACAAGAGAAGAGATATCAAGTGGAACTCTGTATTGGTATTTCCAAGTTCATAACACTTTAATAATAAGCCAAAATTAGTTATACAAAGAAGGTAGCAAATATTTCCATGCTTCACTAACTTGTTAACATTGAGAACAATGTCTCATATTAAACCATGCACCCCCATAGACTTGGTGTCGAGTTGGCACTCCATAATTATCTCCCACAAAGAAGATATGTGCCCTCCATTAATTCACTGAGTTTAACTGCCTCTAACTAAGTTGTTAACTGGATGGACTGAACTGAACTGAATTGAATTGCATGTAACTAAATGGAACTCAATGTAACTGAACATAATTGAATTTAACTGAATGTAACTTAACATAACTGAAATGTAACTAAACAAAAATGAATGTAACTGAACATAACTAAATGTAACTGAACATAACTGAATGTAACTGAATAGAACCGAATGTAATGATTGCTTCTCCATTAGTGTCATCTTCAACAACCACTTGCATAAATTAAGGACTTGATTCCTTAATTAATTAAACTTGTTTTTATCATAACTAAAACTCAATTGATGTCTTATCAGTTTGATTTCACTTGGTGGCATACATTGGAAATTTGAATTCTCTCTCTATCTCTATTCTGTTATTAATTTTCTCTCCATGATCCATATGTATTTTCATTATTCTATATCATATCATACTCATAAGAATTGTTTTGAACCTATGATAATATGTATTACCCTAGGTCATATAGTCACATGCTAAAGTAAATCACTCTATGGGTAGCTAATCCCTAAAGGATACTTGTAGCACATGTTGACCATCAGTAGCCATACATCACATAGTATATCCTCGAGACTTAATACAAGATAAGTCATGTGAAATTAATACAACATAAGTTCCAGAATTCATACAACACAAGTCTCGGACCTTACCATAATGTCATGATATTAACCATAAGATCCTAGTATAAGCATCTCTCCTGAATAGGACTTGATCAAGGTCCTAGCTTGATACAACACAATCTCTTTAACTTAATACAATAATTTAGTGAACTTAATACAACACAAGTTCCAGAATTGACACAACAAGTTTCATGGAGAGGATCTGAACTTAATACAACATAAGTTTTGGAATTGACACAACAAGTCTCATGGAGGATGACTCCCGATGTTGTACATCTAACACTCCCTCTCAATGAGGGAGACGTTCTCTTCCATACCAAAAATTTCCTACCACACCAAGCTTATCTTATAAGTGTCAAAACTCCGTCATAGATAGAGGCTTGCCATAAATTTGCAATGTTCTCATCAATAACTATGTACTGGAATTCATTTTACATGACCATGACTTTAATGAAGTAAAGCTTCATCTCAAATGTGTTTTATCATAACACACATATAGAGGGTTTTCCAGAAATCTTGACACCTAATAATTGTAGGCTCAAGTATTTCATCTTACTAGGTAGATTCCCAAGCTACACTACTCTTTAGTATGTAGTATTACCCACAAAACACATTTTTCTTCTGAGGTACTCTCATGCATGCATCTTGCTTCTATAGTACTAGCCATAATACACTTAGATTTTGTAGTACTAGCCACAAATTACAACGTTTATCTTAGGCTAAAACAGTAGCCAGATAGCACTATCATATAATAGGTATGCCATGAAATAAGGGGCCTATTCAAATGTACCTCAAAAGGTATGCAAACATATGCTTAGTAGAAAACATAGAATACAATAGGTCTGCTCAAAGACCAACTAGCTACTTACACATAGTAGCATAATTTGGATCCAATCCAAAATAAAGTTCCTCTAAACTATAAACCATGGATTTTAAATCCATCATATACAACATTATACAACAAATGTGTAATAACATGCAAAAAGAAAGACTTATATTTTCTTTCACCCTTCAACATTTGTTGACTTCTTGAATCTTCTGCTACCTGAAGAAGTTCTCTCTGAGCTTTCCATTCTCTGTGATGTTCTTCAAAGTGTGATCACTTTCTGAGTGATTCTTCACATTATACTACAACACTGCAACTACCACTCCGAGAGCTTTAACTGTTCTATGACAATCCATACTACAACTCTTCTCGAGTATCAATAGTCTCTGAGACTTTGGCCATGTCTCTACTTATGTGGATTCTCTCCATAAGGTATCACATCCATTGGTTACCTCAGTCATGTACCATGACTTAACTGATGGGGACTTTATCTGCAACTGATTGTGAATACACATCAATACTCCCTCTTCAACTAGGGGAGTTCTTATGTACTATACCAAGCTTGTCTCGAATAGAGGCTTAGTGAGAATGAAGGAAATGCTTCTCGTATGTGTATATGTAGCATGTCTCAAATATAAATGACTGGGAACCTCATTAAGCTTTAATGATTTACAACATGCTTTATCTAGAGCAACATTTATGATATTTCCTTGATCATTATACTAGTTAGGTTTCATATATCTTTGAAACTCTATTTCACTCACCAAGACATATCTAAATCCACATACACTTGTACCAAGTAGGTAACACAACACATGATTTATACATGTCTATGTACAAACTGCAAAGCATATAACACACCCTAGGACCCGTGACTAACCAAATACATATCTACTGACTTGAGATCCTCCAAATATGAAATAAGAATTATAAAATTTCATATTTACAGTCATATGCGTGGCCATGGATTTATAGTCCATCATCCTGAAGCTCTTCAAGCTCTTTACCCTACATTTTCTTTAATTGAGGAAAATATTTTTCTAGTGATTTCTACACCACTAATCATATGAATCATAACAAGATTCTTAAATATTGTTCTGAGCTTCCTTATGAATTATGAGCATCATGGAGGTCTCCCTTTTTACAAAAGGTGCGTTAACCAGTTACATTGGTTCTTCAGGATTTATTGAGGCTAACAAATCCCTCTCACCATGTGAATGTGAGAATCATAGTATGCGTCCTCCATCACAGAGACTTCATGCTCATCTATGTCTGAAGCTGTTCTTGACACATGAATGTAAATAAGATCATTTAATTATCTTTAAGAGTCTCAACATCTCTCAGAATAGGATTAGGGCTTCCATTATGAATTCTTCCTAATACATCGAAACCTCCCGATCTGTTACCAGAAGCTTCTTGTTTCACAACATCCCGCTCTCTTCAAGATCAACCATCATAATTACTCATTCAATACATGTCATTTTTACTTGTAGGTCCGGGCATATAGTTTTTCCCTACACGCCAAATTCAATCAAGTTATTAACAACCTTGCATAATCTACTCATTACAATAAAATAACAAACAACACACACTGATATGCAAAACATTTTAACCAATGTTTCAGGATAACCATATATCATGAACTTTAATCACATGAATACCCCAATGTATTTGTAGTGGTTTGTATAGTTATGTACACATTAAGTCAATGTTTTGACATAACCCATTCATTTTTCATGTAATGTTTTGCAATTCTATATCAGCCTTAGATCTCATGAACATTTATGCAAACCCTTGTTCTTCTAAACATCATTTTTTCTATTTACCAATACAATAGAAAGATTGTAACATATGCTTTTGATCATGTTTATACCATAATGTCATTCCTAATCCCAGGAATATAGATTGTATTCAAACAAAATATGATTTTATAAAAGCATATGATAATGAAATAATCATGCATCCCAACATTCATATCTCATGAATCAATCATGCAGTCCAAAATTCATATCTCATGAATCAATCATGCAGTCCAAAATTCATATCTCATGAATAATCATGCAGATCTATATTCATATCTTTATGAACAATCATGTAGCACAACATTCATATTTCATGATTCAATCATGCAACTCTATATTCATATCTTTATGAAACAATCATGCATGCTCTATATTCATATTGTATGAACAACCATGTAGATCTATATTCATCTTTTATAAAACAATCATGCATGCTCTATATTCATATCTTATGAACAATCATGTATGATGTATATCCATATGTTATGAAACAATCATGCAACTCTATGTTCATATCTTATGAAACAATCATGCATGCTTTATGTGCATACCAAAAGTATCTCTAAAGTTTGGTAAAGAAACCAAAAGTATCATGCATGCTTTATAGTTTGGTAAAGAAACCAAAAGTATCTCTAAGGTTTGAGAAAATTAATATTAATTTGTTTTTATTTATTTAATTTATTTTCATATGCGTTGAACTTTCATTAGCTTATAGGCCTTCAAAAGACTATTTTTATCATTAACCACATAAGTTAAAAATATAAAAATAAAATAAAATTTGCATACATTATGAAAACTTTAGAAAGTTCATGAAATATTTATTGTAAAGTGTTGTACTATTGCCATTTTTTCCATATTACATTGATTCTAACTCTTGAGGGGTCGTGTATGGTAGGTGTTGGGGCTGGACTTCGGGTGGGGATGACCACAGGTCATCCGACCACCCTGCCCTATATTGGCCCCCGTAGTGGTGTCACTTCAATATTATATTGTTATCACTTCATATATATATTCCCTACTTAGTCCAAAAATTTATACAACTTAAATCTATATGTTTTATTAAAATAGTAAAATTAATATTTTTAACCTTCTCTTATTTAATCTTTAAACTAATTTTCAAAATCAAAATATACAATTTTTATATTTTATGCTATTTTTAAAGTGTGAAAAAATCTTTCATTTTCCACTTTATCTTTTTTGGTTTAATATAGTTTTCTAAATCAACTTTTAACCATATTAATAAACATAATTACGCTTTAATATTTTTAAATATATTTTTCTTTTAAAAAATAATATGAGTTTTGGATAATGTATTATTATTTATAAAAGAAGATAAGTTGATTTTATTAATATTTTCAATTATGATTTAAATGATTTTTATTTATAATTTGAATTTGAATTTTTTATTATTAGAAATTGTATTGATTGTATTGTTGAATTTGATAATTTTTAAAAATAATTTAGTATTTTAAAAATCGTTAATATATTAATAATATTAAATATTGATGTCAAAACAACACAAACAATTCAACAAACCCACATCTATTTATTTGCTGGTGATGATGATGATGATGATGATGATGATGATGATTATGATTAATGTCCACTAAGACCACCTTTGGTCTATCTTAAGAAGGATAATACTTGGTTTACTTTAAAGTTTTGTTCATGCACTCAAAAGCTTGCCAATAATCTTTCCAAGCTCACTATAGTTTTGGCAAGTTAGGAGGTTATAAAGGTTTGTACTATAGCAAATACTATGAAACTCAGATCTAATGTAGGTGTAAGTAGGGCACTCTAAGAGAAAGTGATTTTCATCCTCGACGTTCATAGACTCACACAAGTGGCGAACCCAAGTTCGCCCATGAAGTTCTAGGAATAGACCAACACCTTGTTTCGCTATGGAGTTCATGAGAGTTTGTTCTAATCTTGGTAATATTAATTTTCTTCCGTGAGCTAGTTACTACCAAGAGATACTTCTGATCTTCCAACTTAGGATTAATGACCTCCTTATAGTATCTTAATTTTCTCTTAACAACTAAATTTTCCTCACACCACAATCTCTTTAAACTTAAAAGTAATAATATTTTTTATATTATCAATGCTATGCAAAATGTCGTTTGCATCAATTCCCCAATGGTTTAACCAAGCCATGGTATCTTTACACCAGCACCGTTTGAGGCGTACTTGGTTTTGAATTGAGTTTAAAGCAATTTTGGGAAGTCTCTTGTTTCCCATGTTATTTATCTTATGCTTTGTACATGAGGTACCTATTCATAGGCATGCTCTTAATGGGGGAAAGAGATACTTTTATGAGGATAATAGGATAAGGCGTATTGCTTTTAATTTTGAGGTTATAAGTTATAAACCGCTTCTGGATTTGCTCAATCTCTCTCCAAGGTTCTCTAGAAATGTTGCAACACCATACTTCACAACCATACAAGATAATAGGGATGACAAGAATTTCAAAGAGGAACTTTTTTTATCCCATGTGACCAGATTGGATGGTTTACAGTTATTTTCAAGACCAAAATAAGCATTCCACCCTCCAATAATCATTTTCTCACTACTATAGTTCCAATTGAGCTTGTGATGAATATCAATTCTGAGATACTTGTAAGAAGACACTTCCTCTAGATTTCTATTATCATAAATAAAATTTGCATAGGTGTCTTTTTTATATTTTATAATCATGATTTTTGTCTTGTCGGTGTTAACAGTCATACCCATGTTATAGCAAAAATATTTAAGAATTCTTAATTGATTACCAAGATCAGAAGGACGTCTTGCCATAAGAACAATTTCACCAGCATAAAGTAGGAGAATAATAGCTATCCCAGCTAAGATTGTACCGGCCCAACCTACTTCTTCCAAACACATTTCTATCTTATCAATGTAAATACCAAAAAGGGTAGGGGAGAGCGGGCAACCTTGTTTAACTCCAATATTGCAATTTATATCCGTTGTCCACCCCTCATTATTATTAAACTTGGCAATGACCTTTTCATATAACATTATCGTGGTAGCTCTCAACTAAAAAGGAACCTTAAGCTCCTCTAGCCTATTCCACAGGTTATTTCTAGGCACTATATCAAAAGCTTTTCTAAAATCCACAAGGCAACAAAATAGGTCATACTTATTATTACAACATTTTTATGCAATGATCATAAGCGTAACGAGGTGGTTTGTGGTTCAATGATGCCTTCTAAAACTTGCTTGACCTTTAGCCCACTTACCTTTCATTTCTAGCCATTTATTGATCTTCTTTTTTAACATAATACCTGTCACATACCCCAATTTTGTAAAATAATGTTAATTGTTTTAATTTGATTTCCTAGACATTATGTTAAATTTAATGCTAAGTAGGAACTGATGACTCAGCAGAGTCAAAAGAAGTGGAATGTAATTCTGAATATTTTATTATTAAAAAATAAAAAGTGGAGACAACAGCATGGGAGAGCTGTTAATAAGAGTGTTACTGGTCAAACTGGTGGAAGGAACTAGGTGGAGGGAAAAAGACAAGTGGCAGCATCCTCAAACACTTCCTATGTTGCAGGTGGCAACTTCCCTACATTTGGGGTCATGATCCCCCAAGAAAGTGGTATCAAAGCACAAGGTTCAAACACTAGGCCTTGATGCAGCCCAATTAGCTTCCATAGAACAATAAAGTAAAATAATATACTAACATATATTATGTTTTATGTAAAGAACAGAAAATTTATTTTCTGAAGTTTAACAGGCAGGTATGGAGAAGCTAGGAGAGTATGCTTAGGAGGAGTCTCTAGACATAGAGACAAGACAATTTCCCAGAGAACCTATGTTAGAAAAGGAGACTGCCAACTCTTCAGAGCTGTTGCAGACTGTAAAAGATTTGAAGACTGAAATGGAATCAGTCAAAAAGGAGAATGAGAGGATTTTGAAGGCTCAGGAAGAGTTGAACCAAATGTCAAAACCCCAAATTTTCCAAAAAAATTAAAATTTTTAAATGCATATAATTTTCATAATTTCAATAAACTAATTATTAAATTAGTTATATGTTACCAATTCATTATCTGAATTATCTATTGGTTATGTTTAAAGATAGAACAGTTCTTTTTAGTTTACTGACTTGTTTTCTCTTTGCGACCACAAGGTGGGACTGTCATGCAAAACTGGGCTTACTTAGCTTTCGAGCTAATGCATAAAGTTTTCCTGTTCTTACAGACTACAGGTAAGAAGTTCGGGTGCTACTTGTCGAAATTCTAAAGTATTTAAATACAAGTTCGTCATAAAAATAAAAGTTCAGTAAGAAAATAAATGCTAAACAATTTCCAACGCTTATTGAGGTAAATTCATTAACTGTCCTTCTTTCTAGTAGAAGTAAATTTATGGTTCTTAATGATTACTGAACTATCCGATATCTATCATAGTCATCAAGTGTCAAAATGCCTAAACTAAATTCCTCACAAGTAGAGTAAGAAATGGCAGAGTTAAAGAATCAATAGTTTACTTTCAAATGTGCACAAATACATTTACATCATAATGTATATTAATAAGGGGTTTACGTATTACTGTTTCCATTTTCAACTTTTGAAGTTCAAGGGGGTTTACATCTTTATTTCAAGCTGCTCTTTGAGAAAGATATACTCATGTTGATGTACAAAGGTTTATTTACACATCAACTGTTCCAAAGCATAACTAAAGCTTATCTTTAGTAAGATAGATAACCTACTGTAAACAAGTTTTATCCCATCCCTTCATATATATAAAAGGGGCCTGTCCTTAATGGACTACTATCCTTAAAAGAATGCATATCATAATAGTTTTATGGCCTAACATTTATGTTGGTGAATCTTTTGTTAAAGGGATTAGTGGCTTAACCCTTGTATGTTACAATTTCTTGGTTAAGAACATTTATTCCAGACAATGCATTCATCAAAATAATTGTTATTATTTTCTTTTGTATTTATTTACCAAACTTTTATTACTTAGATAAATACAACAAGACCAATGGGGTTAACATTATTAATAGGATATTTTCCATAGTTGATTCTACAAACCTTCTTAATATCAACCATTAGTATATTTTTATAATAAAAATATAGATGTTGGTTGAATACTTGTGTAAGCATTATTCTTACTTAAACATATGTGTTATTATTTTCTTCTACAACAATGTTACAAAACTTATTTTTATCAAGGTTGTAACTGTTTGATGAAAGAATAATTGTACACCTAGATGGAGAGGTCATGAAAAAGACCATGTCATAACAAGTTTATGGTTATTAACCCTTAAAATCTTATAAACCTTTACTTCATACATTCCAAGCTTGTATAAAATGTTAGGTCATGAACTTATTACTCTCAATAGAGTATAACCTTTTGACCAATTGATTATTAAGTAAGAGATAACATGTTATGAAGTGCTAGGTCGTAGTGTTAACTACGCCCACGATGAACATAAGGTTACAACTCGATTTGCATTGCATAAACGATGGTATACCATAATGTATTTTGATGAGTTGCTAAAAACTTTACGACAATGGTAATCTCTAAGGCATAGTTTAAATATTAACGAATTTCTTTGTTATCATGCTCCATATGATAGGTTGACTTCGGCTGAGGACCATAGTAGAACCTTTGAAGACAGCCAAATGATTGATAATGTCGTTTCCTCATGATTATTCATCGATAACTATGGGAAAATACCCACCGTGTGCAAATAATTTGCATGGAGACGTGGCTTAATTTTGGCCAAGCGTCGTAAGGTTAAAAGGGCCATCTCTAACCCTAACCCGTCATTCTCTCCTTCTAATGACTGGTAATAAAGGACTGAAATATCTTTTAGATCAGCCTAACTTAAATGCAAGGCAAGCAAGGTGGTTAGCCTTTTTGAGTGAATATGATTTTGAAATCCAGCACATAAAGGGTAAGGAAAATAAGGTGGCTGATGCTTTAAGCAGAAACGCAAAGCTGAAATTTACAGTAGCAATCAGCACTTATGCTTCTGATTTAAATGAATAGCTTAACGAAGGGGTAAAACAAGATGAAAATTATCAGAAATTGCAAATTACAGCTAAGGAAAAACCTACAGAAAACTTAATAAAAGGTTATAGTTTAAGTGAAAATGGATTTTTATTATTTAAAGATAAACTGTATGTGCCTAATGTGCCTAAGGTTAAGTTATTAATTCTGGACGAAGTCCATAAAACACCTTACTCAGGACATCCAGGTTACCAAAAGCCTGTAACCATGCTAAGAAAAGAATATTTTTGGCCTAATATGAAATATGAGGTAGCTGAATACATTGCTAGATGTTTGGACTGTCAACAAGTTAAAACCGAACACCAACATCCAACTGGTTTGCTACAACCTTTACCTATTCCTAGCTGAAAATGGGAAGTGATTAGCTTAGATTTTATTACTGGACTGCCCAGAAATCAGAATCAAAATGACTCTATTATGGTGGTGGTTGACAAGTTAAGCAAAGCAGCACATTTCATTCCTGTCAAAACTACTTACAAGGCTGCTAATATAGCTGATATATTATTAAAGCAGATTTTTCGGTTACATGGAGTATCGAAAGTTATAATTTCAGACAGGGATCCTAAATTCACAGGAAATTTTTGGAAGTCCTTATTTAAGGGATTAAATACAACATTGAATTTCAGTACCTCCTTCCATCCTCAAACAGATGGACAGACTGAAAGAGTGAATCAGGTGCTAGAGGATTTATTAAGGATGTATGTTAAAGATCAGCCAAGTAAGTGGGAAGACTACTTGCATCTAGCAGAGTTTTCATACAATAATAACTATCAGTCATCAGCTAAGTTTAGTCCATTTGAAATTTTGTATGGACATAAATGCAACACTCCTATCTCTTGGAATAATCTAGTAGATAGATTAGTGTTAGGACCAGAATTGTTGAAAGAAATGGAAGAGATTGTGAAGCAAGTGCAGGAAAATTTGAAGGTGGCACAGGATTGGAAAAAGAGCCAAGCAGATTTAAAAAGAACTCCCAAGGAGTTCCAGGTAGGTGAGCACGTGTTTATAAAGGTAAGACCAAAGAAAATCTCTCTAAGACTGGGGAGTTGTGCAAAGTTAGCACCACGTTACTGTGGTCCATTCGAAATTTTATCAAGGATTGGTCAAGTTGCATTCCAGCTAGCATTACCACCTAACTTGAAAGTACATAATGTTTTTCATATCTCTGTTTTGAAAAATTATGTTCATGATGCTACTCATGTGGTTGATTGGAATGTTGTACAGGTAGAACCAAAAGGAGAAATTCTGGTGGAACCGAACTGTATCCTCGGGAGGAGGGAAATTACTCTACGGAATCGCACCATTGGATAGATGAAGGTGCAATGGAAGCACCTTAGTCCTGAAGAGGCTACCTGGGAACTGGAAAGTAAGATGCGAGAGGCATACCCGAATCTATTCCAGGAGACTACAGAGGATGAAGAATAAGTAACATCAAGGACGATGTTACATTTTAAGGGGGTGTGTATGTCACATACCCCACTTTTGTAAAATAATGTTAATTGTTTTAATTTGATTTCCTAAGACATTATGTTAAATTTAATGCTAAGTAGGAACTGATGACTCAGCAGAGTCAAAAGAAGTGGAATGTAATTCTAAATATTTTATTATTAATAAATAAAAAGTGGAGACAACAGCATGGGAGAGCTGTTAATAAGAGTGTTACCGGTCAAACTGGTGGAAGGAACTAGGTGGAGGGAAAAAGACAAGTGGCAGCATCCTCAAACACTTCCTATGTTGTAGGGGGCAACTTCCCTACATTTGGGGTCATGATCCCCCAAGAAAGTGGGATCAGAGCAGGTGGCTCAATAAATGACAACTTACCCAAAAAGACCTAGGCAATCTTTTAAAAGTACCCAATGAATAGAGTTGGGGTTGCTTAGATATTTTCTAGGAGAAGAATCATTCAGGAGGAATGCTCTTCAAGGAAGTCATTGGGGAACAAGGGAAAACTGTAAGGAAGGTGTTTTGAGAGATAATCTGCAGTAACTTGGTCTGATACAGCTTGCTAGCTGAGAGAATTTACTGAAAGGTTTAGGATTGGTACTGAGTCTGAAGACTGGTACTTGATTATTGCTGCACCTAGTTCCAACCAGGGAGACCAGAGCAAGCTCGGGGGTCCTGAGGAGTCGTTGTTTGAGCGCTCTCTAGGAGTTGGTAGGGAGGAACGGCCTCCCATTGCTGTTGTCGTCCAAGCTCAAGAACAGGTTCTGCCATCTAACAGTCTTTGTTTTAATAACTGTGTATGATTGAATGTTATGTTTGTAGCTTATGATGTAAATATTTAGGTGGTTTAGTAATGAAGTTGTTTTTAGTTTATTTAGTAATAGAATCTTTTGATGAAAAACAAAAACCCCTCCTGTGTTTTTCCTCATCTGGAGTGACCAGACCGTACTCCAGCACAGGGGTGAAATTTATAAATAAAGATAGTACGATGAAAATGCAGAATAGAATGTTAATGGAATTATAGAGTATTTTCTTTGTGTTGTTATCAGAGGAAATATCTTTTGTTTTAGGAGTATATATAACCTGTACTGAAACTTTCAGGCTATTAGAAACAGAGAAAGAAGCTATATTATTTACTGACAGTAGCATCAATGAGTAGATAAAACAGTTGGGATACAGTAGTTACTTTAAGTAATATCATTGTTTATTTGAATTCAAAAGAAGAGTATAATAGTTAACTAAAGTGGGATTAAGTTAAATAAAGATGCTTTACAGTCTACTTCTTTCCAGTTTTAACTACTGCATGTGTAATAATTAAATTGAAGGAAAGAATAGTTAGAATCTCAATTTACTTCTACAAGTAATTTAGTTATTAGCAGAATTTACTTTTGGAAAGTAATATATGTTATTCATTCATTTCTGTTCTGTCTAGCTAAGCTTAAAACAAAAACATCTAACAGTCTTTGTTTTAATAAGTGTGTATGATTGAATGTTATGTTTGTAGCTTATGATGTAAAGATTTAGGTGGTTTAGTAATGAAGTTGTTTTTAGTTTGTTTAGTAATAGAATCTTTTGATGAAAAACAAAAACCCCTCCTGTGTTTTTCCTCATCTGGAGTGACCAGACCGTACTCCAGCACAGGGGTGAAATTTATAAATAAAGATAGTACGATTAAAATGCAGAATAGAATGTTAATGGAATTATAGAGTATTTTCTTTGTGTTGTTATCAGAGGAAATATCTTTTGTTTTAGGAGTATATATAACCTGTACTGAAACTTTCAGGCTATTAGAAACAGAGAAAGAAGCTATATTATTTACTGACAGTAGCATCAATGAGTAGATAAAACAGTTGGGATACAGTAGTTACTTTAAGTAATATCATTGTTTATTTGAATTCAAAAGAAGAGTATAATAGTTAACTAAAGTGGGATTAAGTTAAATAAAGATGCTTTACAGTCTACTTCTTTCCAGTTTTAACTACTGCATCTGTAATAATTAAATTGAAGGAAAGAATAGTTAGAATCTCGATTTACTTCTACAAGTAATTTAGTTATTAGCAGAATTTACTTTTGGAAAGTAATATATGTTATTCATTCATTTATGTTCTGTCTAGCTAAGCTTAAAACAAAAACATACAACTGCTAACTTATACTTTTTACAATATTAACAGTGTAGAACATAGTTAGTTCTTTTACATTTATTTTATAAATATTAATTTGTAATAAAAACAAGACAATATAGAATACAGAGAGTATTACTATAAAGTATTTAGTACAGTAATTATAAGAACACATTAACAACAGACTATTTTATTCTATTATTATAATTAAACAAAGAACAAAATATTATCTCTCTATGCACTTAGAAAAGAAACTAAGTTTAAATAACCTTAGGAGCAATAGTACTCGCAGGTTGGATAACAACTTTATTATAATAAATAATAATATATTATCCTATTATATACTTTATAGGAATAGTATTATTATGTAATTACAATAATGTTCTTAACTCATTATTGTAAATCTGATATATAATATAAATTCTGCTCTCATAGATTAACTAACAGATATATAATAATTTCATTAAAAATCTAAAGCCATTACATTCTGCAGGGTAACAAGTACATAACAACATTTACTTTTTCCTTAGTAATAAAGTAGGTCAATATATAACCAATGTACAGGAAACCCTAATAATGAACTTTAAAAAAAATATTATGGGTAAAAATTAAGTACACTATTGTACAAGAAGTAATTAACAGAGTGACGGAATGCTCGACTTATCGAGCTTAACAATTATTATAAGACATAACTAAAAAAAACCCAAAATTTACAGAAGAGCAATATAAATTTAATGATAATTTTAAAAGAAGTTGTAAATCTTTTCTTATACTGTCAAATTAGGGTAAAAACCCTACTAATCCAAAATATATGATAGAGTTAACAACTGTAGAGTCCAGTTCAGTGTTTTACTCACGGCCGTAATGAAAATCCACAGAGTGAGGATTTTATAGCCTGTTCTTTATATATAAACACAATATTATAAAACAAGACAAACTGTACACTCAAGGCCGAAGCCGGAGAACCATGCATTAAGCAAGGGTTTTAATAGCCATTAAAATCAGCGAAGCAAATAACAAAAACTCATGATATTTATTTAGGCCTTGACAACCAACCCATAATATCCCATGAGGGTTTGGACAAGTTAGAATGGCCATGGAAAGTCCAGGGCTTACCGTAAGCTAGCCACCGTTCCAATCTTACTCTGTGTTTCCAAAACATCAAGTCAACACCTGTAACAAAAAGAAAAATAATATTAACACCTTGCATACGAAATGAACACTTATGTATAAAGAAACCAGACTACGAAGTATTGTAAGGATTAATAGCATCTTACCTAAAATTTGATTGAAGCACGACCACCCACAAACAGTAACACAACCACCAGTGCGAGGAGAAGGAGACCCTTCATCACTGCAAAAAGGTAGGAAGAAGTTTACTAACAGAGTTAACAGCCACAGCGACTGAGTGCAAGAAAATACTGGAGCTGTCACAATGCCAAACCAGAATCTTGAAAGGAAAAGTCACAACACTCACTAGCGAGCCGCAGAAGAAAGGGCACTCACAAACTAAGGTTTTTCCAGAAAGGAGCAAGCTAATGAGGGTGGAACATGCAGGAAGACAGTAGCAGCAATACACAGGTAACAGAGCAGACAGAAGCTTCGCAGCAGAACAACAAGAGTGGAAGGCGATGGAGAGAATCATGGGTTAGGGTTAGAGATGGCCCTTTTAACCTTACGATGCTTGGCCAAAATTAAGCCACGTCTCCATGCAAATTATTTGCACACAGTGGGTATTTTCCCATAGTTATCGATGAACAATCACGAGGAAACGACATTATCAATCATTTGGCTGTCTTCAAAGGTTCTACTATGGTCCTCAGCCGAAATCAACCTGTCATATGGAGCATGATAACAAAGAAATTCGTTAATATTTAAACTATGCCTTAGAGCTTACCATTGTCGTAAAGTTTTTAGCAACTCATCAAAATACATTATGGTATACCATCGTTTATGCAATCCAAATCGAGTTGTAACCTTATGTTCATCGTGGGCGTAGTTAACACTACAACCTAGCACTTCACAACATGTTATCTCTTGCTTAATAATCAATTGATCAAAAGGTTATACTCTATCGAGAGTAATAAGTTCATGACCTAACATTTTATACAAGCTTGGAATGTATGAAGTAAAGGTTTATAAGATTTTAAGGGTTAATAACCATAAACTTGTTATGACATGGTCTTTTTCATGACCTCTCCATCTAGGTGTACAATTATTCTTTCATCAAACAATTACAACCTTGATAAAAATAAGTTTTGTAACATTGTTGTAGAAGGAAATAATAACACATATGTTTAAGTAAGAATAATGCTTACACAAGTATTCAACCAACATCTATATTTTTATTATAAAAATATACTAATGGTTGATATTAAGGAGGTTTGTAGAATCAACTATGGAAAATATCATATTAATAATGTTAACCCCATTGGTCTTGTTGTATTTATCTAAGTAATAAAAGTTTGGTAAATAAATGCAAAAGAAAATAATAACAATTATTTTGATGAATGCATTGTCTGGAATAAATGTTCTTAACCAAGAAATTGTAACATACAAGGGTTAAGCCACTAATCCCTTTAACAAAAGATTCACCAACATAAATGTTAGGCCATAAAACTATTATGATATGCATTCTTTTAAGGATAGTAGTCCATTAAGGACAGGCCCCTTTTATATATATGAAGGGATGGGATAAAACCTGTTTACAGTAGGTTATATATCTTACTAAAGATAAGCTTTAGTTATGCTTTGGAACAGTTGATGTGTAAATAAAACTTTGTGCATCAACATGAGTATATCTTTCTCAAAGAGCAGCTTGAAATAAAGATGTAAACCCCCTTAAACTTCAAAAGTTGAAAATGGAAACAGTAATACGTAAACCCCTTATTAATATACATTATGATGTAAATGTATTTGTGCACATTTGAAAGTAAACTATTGATTCTATAACTCTGCCATTTGTTACTTTGCTTGTAAGGAATTTAGTTAAGGCATTTTGACACTTGACGACTATGATAGATATTGGATAGTTCAGTAATCATTAAGAACCATAAATTTACGTCTACTAGAAAGAAGGACAATTAATGAATTTACCTCAATAAGAGTTGGAAATTGTTTAGCATTTATTTTCTTACTGAACTTTTATTTTTGCGACGAACTTGTATTTAAATACTTTAGAATTTCGACAAGCAGCATCCGAACTTCTTACCTGTAGTCTGTAAGAACAGGAAAACTTTCTGCATTAGCTCGAAAGCTAAGTAAGCCCAATTTTGCATGACAGTCCCACCTTGTGGTCGCAAAGAGAAAACAAGTCAGTAAACTAAAAAAAACTGTTCTATCTTTAAACATAACCAATAGATAATTCAGATAATAAATTCGTAACATATAACTAATTTAATAATTAGTTTACTGAAATTATGAAAATTATATGCATTTAAAAATTTTAAATTTTTTGGAAAATTTGGGGTTTTGACAATACCATATAACTTAAACATAATTATACTTTAATATTTTATTTTTTTAAATTACTTTTAAAAAATAATTTAAGTTTTGGATTATGTATTATTATTTATAAAATAAAATAAATTGTTTTTATTAATATTTTCAAGTATAATTTAATTGATTTTTATTTATAATTTGAATTTGAATTTTGAATTTTTTATTATTAGAAATTGTATTGAGTGTATTGTTGAATTTGATATTTTTAAAAATAATTTAGTATTTTAAAAATCGTTTATATATTATTAATATTAAATATTGATGACAAAAAAATACAAATAATTCAACAAACCTATATTTATTTATTTATATTGTTTTCTCAAAAATAAATATTTTTAATTTGTTTTGGTTCACTTATTTTATATTATTTTTAAAATTTTTAGATATTAATATTTAATATACAATTTTTAAGATTTTAGAATATTAATATTCAATATATATGGATTAAATATAAAGTATTTTATATTAACATAATAATTTTATCTATTATATGAGTATATTTAGATATTATTTTTATTTTTTAATTAACTTGGAATTCTTTATTCATATGCAACTATGGTTAAGTATATTTACTCCAACTCTATTCATATGAAAGCATTCATATATTGATTTTCCAAACTTATGATTGGAAAACGTATTTCCTATAAAGGGTGGGAAATGGAATTGTATTAGAAGATCCGTTCGATGCCTATGTTATAATGGTAACTTTTGACCTAGGAAAAGGAATTTTTGTTGGAACAAATGGCAACTTTTTATATAAAACGACAAAATAAATGCTCATTGTGTTTTTCCTTGGTCGCATGCAACACATCCTTTAGCCGATAGCATGTTTCTATGTGCATAACTTTAATGTTTTTTTGTTTTTTGGTAATTGAGTAGGGAGAATGGATTTTGAGGTTTCCAGTGTATTTGGCGGAGCAAGATTACGTTAATTCTCTCAAAAGATTACGTTAATTATTAGGTTTCTTGGCTTAGCTAGAAAGGATTACGTTAATTTTTAGGTTTTATGGTTTAGGTTATGAACCAGGAGTGAAGGTTATGTTCATTCTCGTAATGAAGGATTATGTTAATGCTTGTTAACTGGCCCATTGGTTTTGACGTTTATGATTAATGCTCATTTATTGAAGGATTTGATGTTTAGATTTTGAACCAGATCTGATGGATTATGTTTAATTCTCGTGACTGAAGGATTACGTTAATTATTGTTGAAGGATTACGTTTTCGAGGGAGGTGACAGTCGTTGTTTATTGGGGGTGTCAGACTTGGATCCGTAAACCTTTTTCTGATTTCCTGGCTGACTTTCGGTGTGACATGCCTTTAGCTACCTTGGAGTGTGCCCTTTTCCGGAGATTATGTCATTTCGTGATATTAAAAACTTGGCTCGAATTTCACCAAAGGTCGAGTCTACAGTTAATGTGTCTCAGGACAATATTTTAGCCAGGGTATCACCGGTTCAGGGTTTAGTTTCTTCTTTTGATGAGGTTAGTATGGAGCGTCTGGTAAACGGTGAGAGATCGGTATCACAGCTTTCCCTGGGTTGCAATGTGAAGGATTCTGTTGGGCCGGATATTGGCGTGGAATGTCCAGTGAAAATGGTGGTGGATTTACCTTTATCTACTGCGAATGAATTTTCTCTGTCTCGTTCGAGATGTGTGAAGGTTTCCCTAGGTTCTAAGTCCATGCTCTCTGGGTTTAGAGATGAACTGAAAGATGGATGTTGAGTTGGGGTTTTCTCCTTCTTATGGTGTTTCTTTTACCAGTCCTGTTATTTGTGTGAACCAGGATGAGGTTGGGGTTGCTGAAACAGAGGATTTCACTTTTCACCAGAGAAAGGAAGTTCTAGAGCTTCCTGTAGTTGGGTTCCATGAGAAGCACCCGAGACAGCCTATTAGGAAATTTGACAAGTCGGTTTTATTGACAGTCAGTGAAGATATTGGTCTCAATGATATTGTTTTGACGCATGCCACTACTCTAGTCGGTCGATTTAATGGTCAAAAAGTTAATGTTGTGGGGGTTAATAAATGGGTAAAGGATACTTGGGAGGAGTTTGTTAGTATCTGCCCTGCTGTTTATTTGCTCCCGAGAGGCTGGATTGCGTTCAAATTTGTTCCAGATGATGATGTGGATTCGATTCTTGCTGGGGTTTGGCATTGGAACAATGCCGGTCTGATGCTAAAGTGATGGACGCCTCTTTTCGACCCTAGATGCGAAAGGTATGATCTATTACCAATTTGGGTCAAATTGCCCAATCTCCCTTTTGAGTACTGGTCTGTGGATTTTTTCAAGCTAGTTGGGAATTCTTTGGGGACACATTTGGAGACTGATTTTTCATTTCTTAAGTCGAGGGTTTGCTGTTTGGGAAAGGTTTTAGTACTTCTGGATTTAAGAAAGGGTCTAGAGGCTGATTTATTGATTAAAAGGAGGGATTCAGAGTTCTGTCAGCCAGTGGATTACAAGGGTCTTCCTTTCCGATGCAATAGGTGCCATGCCTATGGGCATCTAATTCCCAAGTGCTCTTTAGTGTTCAACAATAAACTTTTCTCTGTCCCTAAGACCAAAGTTGTTTGGCGAGTCAAGAAGGAGGGGAGTATTTCTGGGGAGTCTGTGGATCTTGATCAGGGTGTTGGGTTGGTGGATCTCTCTGGTTTTTCTGACCGCGGGACTAACTTTGTTTCAGAGCCTGATAGTTTGGACTCTCTAAAACCTCTAAGTGTATCTTCTTTGTTGGAAGGGGTTGGACCTTCTGCTCTATCTGAAAATTTGGGTGGCTGTGAGTCAGTTTTACCTTTAAGTAAGTCTGGATTTGCTTTGGGTAATTTAGGCTTTGCATCTCCTCCTATTGTTAAAATTGTGCCTAGTAGGGGATATTTTCTTCAATCTTGTGCGAAGGTGTTTAAGGTGGATTTTGACAAGGATCGTGGACCGGGGATTCCTTCTCTGGTTGGTGATTCTTTAAGTCCGATTTTGATTGCGGATGTGGTGGACTGTCCTGGGGAACTTAGAGCAGTGGATTCCCCAGTATTTGTTTCTTGATGATTGTGATGACCCTGAATTGTCATGGGTTGGCTAGTAATCCCAAAAAATTAGCGGTTCAGAGGTTGATTGAAGAACAGGCAAATGATGTTTTATTTTTGCAAGAAACTATGAGTGATGGGTCTATTTTGGTTAGTGAGTTGGAAGTCATGTTTAAAGAATGGAAGTTTGTACTGTGGATGCAAAAGGTAAGTCAAGGGGTTTATTACTGGGTGGAAGTTTCGACAGTTTCATTTGTTAAATGCGTGGGCTGTGTGCTCGGGTCTGTGTGTTAAGCTTTTTTCTTTGGAGATCAAGTTGAATTTATGTTTTATTAATCTATATGGTCCTTATGGAGATAGGGAATTGTTCTGGAACAATTTTTTTAAGATGGATTGTTTACTATGTAATAATCTTATCTTTGGAGGGGATTTGGATTATTCTGTGGGGTTTTCTGAAATTTGGGGTGCTAAAGCGAGAGTGGACTCTTTATCTGATTATTTCACTAGACTGATGGATGGGTTTGGTTTGGTTGATATTGAGTCTGGCTGTTATTGTCCCAACATGGTCAAATCGCAGAGTTGGTGGAGAAAATATCTGTAAGAGATTAGATCGTTTGCTTATATCAGTTGATCTTCTCAATTTTAATTTCCATTAAATTAGACAATGGGTTGGCTGTGGAGGTGATTCTGATCACTATCCTATTTATTTGCAAATTTTGAATGATGGTCTCAGACATCATAGCCCATTCAAGTTCAATGCTACTTGGTTAGTGAATGAGTATTTGGTATCTGTACTTAAAGATTCTTGGAAAGTTTTTGATGAGAGATCTTTGTTATCTCCTGCTTCTCAATTTGCTTTGAATATTAAGACTATCAAAGATTTTTCTATAGATTGGTTAGTTAAGAAAAAAGCACAAGATCAGAAGGATATTGTTGATATTGAGCTTTTACTGGCTGAATCTTTTAACAAATTGGGTTTTGGCTTTGCATCAGATAGTGACAAACTTTTTTCGGTTGAGTTGGAATCTAAGAAGAGGAAGATTTTAGGTGTGCATGAACAGGAGGCCAGATAGAAAAGCAGGGCATTATGGTTGCTTTGTGGGGATGATAATACGCATTTTTTCATAAATATTCGAATTATAGGAAAGATATAAATTCCATATTGAAGATTCCTAACGATGAGGGTAAGGTGGTTGAAGGTTTTGAACCAATTGCATGTGCAGGGGTTCATCATTTTGAAACATTGTTTCAAGAATAAAGGGACTTGCACCTGCCTGAAATTGTAAAGAGTGCAGGGTTATTTCCTTCTTCTATTTCTGAGGAAGATAATGAGGATCTCATGAAAGAGGTTACATTGCAAGAAATTATGTCTATTCTCTCCTTGAGAAAGAATGATAAGATCCCTGGTCCAGATGGGATTCGTGTTGAAGTTTATAGGTCTCTTTTTGATGTCTTGGGTGGGGATCTTCTTAGGGTTGTTGAAGACTCTCGGAAATTGGGTAAAATCCCTGCGGTGTTTAATACTACTTTTATTGCTTTGATTCCCAAGACTAATCAACCTAAAATGTTTGATGATTTTAGGCCTATCTTGTTGGGGCGTGTACCCCAAAGATTACTAGTTGTGGTAACTTCGCAGGTGTTGGTAAGCGGAGTTATGGGTCAAGATAGTCTTAGGCGTGTCAGGGTAAGTCAAAACCCTCTTTTGTTGTAATAAACCCGTGGTTTAAATCCAGGGTTTAGGGTTTTTGGGTTCCCATGGTTTAAGACCATGGTTTTGTAAAAATGCGCAGTATAAATAAGCGCTTATGTAAAGAAGATGGGTTAGGTTTTATGATGAAAGAAAGATTAAGGCGAAGCTAAGGTTGGTTTTGTGGAAGAAGGTTAAGTCCCAGCTGTGTGCGTGGACGACCTCTGCAGCTGTGTGCGCAGAGGGTTTTGTAAAGAAGATTGTAAGGAAAAACCTGCAGCTGTGTGCGCAGAGGGTTTTGTAAAGAAGATTGTAAGGAAAAACCTGCAGCTGTGTGCGCAGGGGCCTGCTACTGTGTGCGCGGCTTTTGAGGACTGAAAGGATCTACAGCTGTGTGCGCAGATCAAACTGTGGTTTTGTAGCAAGTTGAATAGAACACAGTTTGTGGACGTAGCCCCTACACTGGGGGTGAACCACGTTATATCCGGTGTTGTGGTTTCTTGTGCTGTTTCTGTTTCTATTTCTTTTATGCATTAATAACTGTATACATCTGATAAGTTAGATCGCTGCTAACATTTAGCTTCGCTGTGAATTCCCTGTAGTGGGTTGAGCAAGTCATGACTGTTTATTTATTTGCGAAGTTGTATGTGAATGAATGGTGGAACTCGTAATTATTGATTAATAAGGTTATTAAAAGGCTAAGGAACAGTAATCCCCCTCCTTGCTTGCAGAAACCTGATTCTGCGGCATCCCATAGCTGTTTCGGGTGAGACTGCAACCTGCACGCAGGTTGTTGCCGAAAGGGCCAACACTGTGGGTCTTTTGTTGGTGCGACACGAAAAGATTAAACCCGGGTCTGCCCTATTGCCCAAAAAATTGGTTCCATTGCCGGTTGAACTCAATACCTGCTCAAGAGGGGTTTACCTTGTACCACAAGGGCTATGTTCTGGAGGCCCTCTGTGAAGGAAATCAGTGATTGGTTTGCTGAGCTCTGTGAGATTATGCAAGTGAATTTTTACGAAGGTATGTTTTTCGTGATGCTTATGAAAAAAAATTTGGTAATATCCGCATAGAGTTGCACCAGTGGTTGTCTAGGTTCACAAAGAGGAAGACGAACTCTCAAAGCCCGGCGGATCCCTGTGTGGACCCCCGCAAGGGTCAATCTTGTGTAACACGTGAACGACGAGGTATCCCGCGCCGTTGACTTTTGGACGACGCGAACGTTCGAAGCCCTTGTAACAGAGTTTGCCTGTGACACGAGCACCTCTCTCAGCGAAGCTGAACGGCAGTTTTTCAAAGGTCCCTGCGATAAGTTTGTGAATTTATTAAGCTTTAGGATTGAAATACTATTGGCCGAAACGGGTATATTGCTGTTTGAATCGGACTATTAGTTTCGTCGTACTAACATATGTTTGCAAGTGACACTCCCTTCGACGAGCAAAGTGGGTTGTTGCGAAACGGAAAAAGGTATAAGAAAGATTTTGACCCCTCTTTCTTAGGTCAGGTTAACGCGTCCACCCCGGTAAACCCTGAAGAGTCAGATTCCGAAGACGACCCTTCGATTGGAAACCCTCCGGTCACCCCGCAACGCCGCTCTGCTACCCCTGAAAGTCCATCGCAGTCTGAGAGTCAACCAGGCCCGAGTATTCTGGCCATAGGCCAGTCTGCCCCTGTAAATCGCCCCCCATCGACATCCTGTCCCTCTCCCAACCCCCCCAGAAACCCCATGGCCCACCTCGTTGATGACATTAAAATCCCCATCTTTAAAGGCACGGGATCAGAGGACCCAGAACAGTTCTGGTTTCTATGTGAAGCGGTATGGAACGCGAAGAAAATTACAGATCCGGATGTGCGAGCCGCGCAGCTCATTACTTCTTTTCGGGACCGGGCTATGACATGGTTCATGAAATTCTCCAGCACTCATAGCCCTACATTAGGCGAGATCAAGGCGGCTATAGTCAAAGAATTTAAGAAGCCTAAATCAGAGTCGCAGAGCATTACTGAACTCAAGGAGATTCAACAGCGGCGGGGCGAATCAGTCTGGGACTTTGATCAGAGATTCAAAGTTCTACTGGACCAAGTCAGCTTTACCATTAGTCCTGCGCAGCATAAGGAATGGTTTATTGCAGCATTGCTACCACATATCCGAACTCCACTCATGCAACAGAAGGTTGGTGACCAATAAGAGGCTTTGGAAATCGCAATGAAACTAGAGACTGCCCCTGCCGGAGATGACTCGGGTATTGCTCAAATCCAAGCGCAGTTGGCCGCGATGGCTCTAGAACTTCGCGAGATGAAAAAGGGAAAACCTGATCGCGAAGAGGTCTGGTGTACGCAATGTTAGACCGAAGGTCACGACAAGGAACGGGGCCCTCTGGTCAACAAGTACCTGCAGACCGGTGCGCCGAACCCTTTTCCACCTCAAGTTCTCTATTGTGAGCTCTGCAGAACGATAGGTCAACACCGACCTAAGAACTGTTACCTGCTGCAAAGGTATGGACAAGGACCTAAGAAATCCTACTGTAATTTTTGCAAATCTATAGGTCATAATGAGGATGAGTGCCGCACCTATGATGCCTACCGGGTGCACACTGAAGGCCCAAGCAACGACAGTTATGGATACCAGGGGGACGCCTCGGGACGAGGTACTTCTGGAGGCCGTGGCGGCATGGCCGGGCGCGGCTGAAGCCAATTCGTGTGTTACAATTGTAACCAAGCTGGGCATTTGGCTCGCGACTTTCGGAACCCCACTACGACGTGTCGGTATTGCCGCGCCGTAGACCATGTGATTGAGCAGTGCCCCCAGTTGATCGCTAAGATTCAGGCACGCCAGACTACCCCTAATCAGAGCCTCTAGATGATTTCTGTGGAGCCTCGCCCTGCGGCAACCATTAATGTCGTTACAAGAAGTGGAGTTACGACACACATCCAAAATACGCCAAACCGGCCTGTCGAAGCTCTAGTTCGTAAGGCTTCGGAGAAAATTCCTGCATTTGATGTCATTTGAGAGAAATAGACATTCATGGAGGCCAAGAAGGATTTTGCTGGCCCTAGCCCACCCAGCGCGCCTGCGCAGCCCCAGTCGTCACCCTGCGACGCATCGCTAGATAAAGTAAGTATGCTATCTACCTTTTTGCAAAGTTGCCTCAAACTTTTAAGAAATCAAGCTGCTCTGAATGAGCTACAGAACGTCATCGCTTCCTGCGAATCTCTGCAAACTTGTGGTCAGGACAAAACTGTTCATCGAGTCAGCAGGACCGGTAGGGAAATGCGATTGAATGCTCAGATAGGGGCATATGATATGACCGATGTTATTCTGGACTTGGGGTCCGATGTAAACGTTTTACCCAAACAAACCTGGGAACAAATGGGGAAACCTACCCTTGCCTGGTCCCCTATACAGTTGCGGCTAGCCAACCAACAAAAGATCGTACCTTTAGGAAGATTCCTGGATCTCCAAATAGATATTGGCGGAGTCAGCACTTTCGCGGATTTCGAAGTAATTGAGATCATTGATGACAGCAACCCTTACCTGGACCTGTTAGGAATTGAATGGGCAATGGCCAATGCTGCAGTCATCAACCTAAAGAAGAGACAGATGGTCTTTGAAGGGAAAGACTTCAGGGTCATCCTGCCCCTGGATCCTTCACAAGGGGAACGGTACACCGAGCCACTCTGCCATGAGGATCACGCTGGTATGGAACCTATATCTACTATCGCGGCGCAGGAAGAAGGTTATGTGGATCCTTTGGCCGCAGGATGGGAGTCTGGTAGCTCCTGTATGACGGACTCTGAAGATGAATTAGAAAGTTGGCAACATCAATTATCTGAGCACTATCGGGACAGCAATGCCTGCCTTACCAAATCTCTCCGATGGGTCGACTCACAAACCAGAACTATACCTGTGTATGATGGTTCGACAGATCCTGAACTATTTATTGCAAAATTCTCGGACCAGATACCAGCCCTACAGAAAATGAAGGCCCTAGAGTTAGCATTCAGAGCCACAGCAGTCAGATGGTGGACGAGCCATAAGAGGCAGATCCCTACCTGGAAAGCATGTCAGAAGCTCCTTCGCCTGAGATTCTCAAACCAGCTGGCAAAGGCGCGAAGCAAGTTTGATGGGAAAACTTGTCCACAGGACCACTTATGCGAATGCTACGAGGTATGGAAGTATGTACCTCAGGATGAGTGGGTACATAGATTTATGCACACGCTGGGACCACTAGCGAAGAACTGGTACGCGGAGGCTGAACTTCGCCAAGACACTGTAAGTTGGGACTGTCTTGTTCATAGCTTTATCCATACTTTCTCTACTAATGATGTCTGTCCAGCTCTCGACGTCGCTATCAGGATCATCCATACTAAGGTATTTAGCGAACAAGAAGTGACAGAAAATTGCCCTGATTGGGCCACACAAGAAGCCCTCGCAGTCGAATGTTATAACTTCACAGTTGACGAGGAGGAGGACTCGCATCATCTCGATATCCCTGAATCAGAAGGATACTGCGACGTGCATGGACCGGCAGTCGAAGTTCCCGAAGTGACACAGCCCTTGAAGACGCGCACAGTTAACATTGGATCCGAGGAACAGCCTAAGTTTGCTACCATTGGCGACTATTGGGATGACGAGATGGTCAGCAAGGTAACTCAACTTCTCCACGAATACCAAGATCTTTTTTCGACAAAGTTCTCTGAAATGAAAGGTATCTTGGGAGATATCGGAGTAATGAAGATCCCCCTGAAGCCTGATGCGAAGCCTGTGAAGCAGCGCCCTTATCGATTGAATCCAAAATACAAGGAAAAGGTTAAGCTAGAGTTGGATAAGATGCTTGCTGCAGGAATAATTGAACCTGTTGAAGAATCTGAGTGGGTCAGCCCTATGGTCGTCCAGGAGAAGAAGACTAAGGGTGAAATCCGAATTTGTGTCGATCTAAGGAAACTCAATGATGCCTGTCTACACGACCCTTTTCCCACTCCCTTTACAGATGAAGTGCTCAACAATGTCGGAGGTCAAGAAGTATACTCTTTTACTGATGGGTTTTCGGGCTACCATCAGATCTGAATTGCCCCCGAGGACCGTCACAAGACAACCTTTTCTACCGAGATGGGATCCTTCCAGTATACTGTCATGCCCTTCGGGCTGAAGAATGCACCTGCCATATTTTCACGAGTAGTCATCTCCGCGTTCAAGGAATACATACACAAATTCCTAGAAGTTTACTTTGATTATTGGACTATTTTTGGGCTAGTAAAAGACCATATAACTAGCTTGAGACTTATGTTGGATAAATGCAGACAGCACCAAATCTCCTTGAACTTGAAAAAGTGCATTTTCTATGCACCCTTTGGCATTCCCCTTGGTCATGTGGTATGTAAGCAGGGATTGATGATGGACCCTGCGAAGATTGCTATTATTGTGAACCTGCCACCTCCGAAGTCCGTCAAACAACTTCGCACAACGCTGGGTCACACCGGTTACTACAGGAAATTCATCTAAGGATATGCCAAGATTACTGCCCCAATGGAAAGACAGCTAAAGAAGGATATTAAGTTCGAATGGACACCAGAATGCCAAGCAAGCCTCGACATTCTGAAAGAAAAAATGGTTACTGCCCCTATCCTAGTATTCCCTTATTGGAACAAGGAGTTTCATGTGCATGTTGATGCATCCTCTATTGCTTTAGGTACTGTGCTCTCCCAGCCAGGTGCAGGTAATATCGATCACCCTATCTCTTTTGCCAGTAGGAAGTTATCTACAGCAGAGAAAAATTATACTACGACAGAACGTGAGGGCCTTGCTATGGTATATGCATTACAAAAATTCCGACATTATCTGCTAGGATCTCATTTTAAGATGTTTACTGACCATTCTGCTTTGAAGTACTTGGTTAACAAACCTGTACTAGGTGGAAGAATATGCAGATGGTTAATTCTATTTCAAGAGTATGATTTTGAGATCATTGTTAAGCCTGGAAGACTTAACCTAGGACCTGACCACTTGTCGAGGCTCGAATCAGGCGAAGAACCTACCAACATGGACGAAGGCCTCCCCGATGCACAATTATTTGCTATACAGATAGTTGATGATTATTTCCAGGATATCGCTCAGTATTTGTCTACAGGTATCCCCCCTTCAGAGATGACACACAGCAGAAGAAGCAGTTGGTGGTGCGAGCCGTGGACTTCACTTTAATAGCAGGGCAGCTGTATAAACTGGGACCAGATGAGATACTGCGCAGATGTGTTTTGGAACACGAAAAACCTCTAATTTTGGCGGAAGCACACTCTGGTGCAGCAGGAGGTCACTACGCAGGCAAAGCCACAGCGCAGAAGATTTTGACAGCCGGTTTATGGTGGCCCACACTTCACAAAGATGCAAGAGAATATTGCCACAGCTGCGACATATGTCAGAGGACAGGTAAACCATCTAGGAGGGATGAAATGCCCCTAGCTCCGCAAGTAACATTGCAAGCCTTTGACAAATGGGCCATTGACTTTGTTGGACCTATCAACCCCCCCACGAAAAAGTCAGGAGCTAGATACATCATCACAGCAACTGATTATCTTACCCGTTGGGCCAAAGCTCAACCAGTCAAGACCTGTAGCACTGCTACTGCTGCGAAGTTCATCTTCGACAACATCCTATCCAGATTTGGGTGTCCCAAAGTTCTTATGAGTGATCAGGGATCACATTTCCTGAACAGGACTATTGAAGTATTGACCGACGAATTTCAGGTCTATCATCAAAAGAGTACCGCATATCACCCACAAGCAAATGGGACTGTCGAAGCTTTTAACAAAATCCTTGAGCATGCCTTGACAAAGGTTTGTAACGCTAACAGGAATGATTGGGATCTTCGAATTCCAGCGGTACTATGGGCTTACAGAACTACTTGCAAGAAGTTGACAGGCCATACACCCTTCCGACTAGTTTATGGACAAGAAGCTGTCATGCCCATGGAATACATTGTTCCCAGCCTCCGGATCTCTGCTTTCACCGAGATGGATGACCCAGCCATAATCACAGAAAGACTGAAACAGATCTTAGAACTTGAGGAGGATAGATTTGTTGCAGGCTTCCAACAACAGGTGCAGAAAGCTCGAGAAAAAGCGTGGCACGACAGACACATCAAGATGAAACATTTTCAGCAGGGTGATCTTGTGCTCCTTTATGACAGCAAATTCATGAAGTTCCCTGGAAAGTTTAAGACACATTGGAAAGGACCGTATGTAGTACAGAAAGTTACTGACGGGGGCGCAGTTCAGCTAGCCAAGTTAAATGGTGAGCTTTTCCCCTCTATGATAAATGGGAGCCGTTTAAAAAAGTACATAAACAGGCCAGGTACTCAGAACAGGAGATAGCTCCAACTAAATAAGTAACATGCTCGTCGCACTATGAATTATCGTAGTCTTTTTTGTCCACAGGATGCGAAGTTACAAGCTGGTCGTAGGTCGCAGGGTTAGGTTGTGTCGAAGTCAGAAATTGTCAAGGTGTGTCGCAACCCAAAATGTGACAGATGGGACATACTGCATTCGGCGGCGCTAGCACGAGCATTTATCTCATTACTGGTCATAATGAGATTTTGGGAAAATCCGGCGCTGTGTGGAGCAGATTCCCGAAACTTCGTCAGATTTGGTATCATTTCTGCACCATGATGCCAAATTCAGCCTCGGGATTTTATAAGAAGCTATCTCGACCTGTATTTTCTACCTAAAGCACATCTGTGACATATTCAGCCCGAATTATGTCGAACGACTGTAATGTTCAGGCGTTAGTACGGGAAGTAAGGGACAGAGGTCTGCAGCACCTTCTAAGTACCCCACTAGCACAGTTCTATTTGGCTAAGTACATCGACAGGTAGGAGTTTGCTCTAAATTTGCAAAGACGGCCAGGAGTTTGCTCTAACGTAGAGCAACCAAGGGCGTGAGGCCTCGCAGAAAGACTCTGGGCAATCCCACCAAGCAGTCTTTCGGTGTAACAGAACCATGCCAGCTATACTCCTCCCGCAGTGGGACACACAATCCCAGGGGACCCCAAAGTCGTGGATGGTCAGGTATCGGCCATCACAGTAGAGGATGGTGTTGCAGGTGGTCGCGACGGCTTTCATCCGTCAAACTGCTGCAAAGGACAGAAGTATGCAGCCGACAGCAGCATGGAGAGCTTCACCAAGCAGTACATTATGTCTCATCAGCAAAATTCTGCCACCAGAGAAGCTGAAGAGTGTCCCGGGACGGGCCACTAGTGAGTCTTAGGGGCCTGTTGGGGCGTGTACCCTAAAGATTACTAGTTGTGGTAACTTCGCGGCTGTTGGTAAGTGGAGTTATGGGTCAAGATAGTCTTAGGGGTGTCAGGGTAAGTCAAAACCCTCTTTTGTTGTAATAAACCCGTGGTTTAAATCCAGGGTTTAGGGTTTTTGGGTGCCCATGGTTTAAGACCATGGTTTTGTAAAAATGCGCAGTATAAATAAGCACTTATGTAAAGAAGATAGGTTAGGTTTTATGATGAAAGAAATATTAAGGCGAAGATAAGGTTGGTTTTGTGGAAGAAGGTTAAGTCCCAGCTGTGTGCATGGACGACCTCTGCAGCTGTGTGAAAAGAGGGTTTTGTAAAGAAGATTGTAAGGAAAAACCTGCAGCTGTGTGCGCAGGGGCCTGCTGCTGTGTGCACGGCTTTTGAGGACTGAAAGGATCTGCAGCTGTGTGCGCAGATCAAACTGTGGTTTTGTAGCAAGTTGAATAGAACACAGTTTGTGGACGTAGCCCCTACACTGGGGGTGAACCACGTTATATCCGGTGTTGTGGTTTCTTGTGCTGTTTCTGTTTCTATTTCTTTTATGCATTAATAACTGTATACATCTGATAAGTTAGATCGCTGCTAACATTTAGCTTCGCTGTGAATTCCCTGTAGTGGGTTGAGCAAGTCATGACTGTTTATTTATTTGCGAAGTTGTATGTGAATGAATGGTGAAACTCGTAATTATTGATTAATAAGGTTATTAAAAGGCTAAGGTACAGTAATCCCCCTCCTTGCTTGCAGAAACCTGATTCTGCGGCATCCCATAGTTGTTTCGGGTGAGACTGCAACCTGCACGCAGGTTGTTTCCGAAAGGGCCAACACTGTGGGTCTTTTGTTGGTGCGACACGAAAAGATTAAACCCGGGTCTGCCCTATTGCCCAACATATCTCCCTGTGTAATTACATTTATAAGATCATGAGTAAAATTTATATCTACTCGAATCAGGAAGGTGTTGGCAGGTTATATCTCTGATGAACAGTTTGGCTTCTTTCCTGGAAGACAAATTCATGATGCTGTGGGGGTTGTTTAGGAAGGCATGCATTCTATTCACAGTAAAGGTTCAAAATCAGTTGTTTTAAAAATTAACTTGTCCAAATCCTATGACTAGGTGAGCTGGACTTACCTTCGAGTCATACTATCCAAGATGGTTTTTGCAGGGTCTTTTATCTCTTGTATTATGAGCAATCTATCTTCTGTCTCTTTTGCCTTACTTGTCAATGGTGTTGCATCTTCATTTTTCAAATCTGGTAGGGGACTTAGGCAAGGATGTCCTTTAGCCCATTTATTGTTCCTCATTGTGGTTGAAGGATTAAGCAAAGCTATATTGAATGCCAAAGAATGTGGGTATTATCATGGCTTATCCTTTGGAAATGATATTTCATTAACCCATGTACTATTTGTGGATGATATTATCATGATAACTGATGGTATTGAGCAATCTTTATCTACATTATATGAGGTTTTAATGGTTTTCGTTAAGGAATCTGTAATGAAGATTAATGAGGATAAATCTGCATTATATTTCTCTAACCTGAATGAGATAGAGATTATTACTATTCAGAGTATATTTACTTTTCTTGTGTTAAAACTTGAGAATGGAATGAAGTATCTAGGTTTTAATCTTAAATGTTGCAGATATCTGATCAAGGATTGGGATTGGCTGTTTGTCAAAGTCGAAAACAGGATAAGAAACTGGATTTTTTGTTGGCTTTCCAAGGGTGGTAAGTTAATTTTGGTCAAAGCAGTTCTTGAGGCTATTCTGGTATTCTGGATGCATTTTTGGATACTTGTGGGTATTTTAGAAAAAATCAGGAAGTTGTGCTTTAAATTTCTTTGGACTGGTAACAAGGATTCAGCTGGTTTACCTTGGACCTCTTGGAAGTCTTTGGCTTGTCCAAAATTCCTAGGAGGTTGGGGATTAAAAATTCCATCTGTTTTTGCTAAAGCATTGGCTGCTAAAAATGTCTGGAAAGTCATTAATGGTAAAGGTTTGTGGATTCAGATTGTTGTGCAAAAACATATATATATCTAATTTCTTTATTGGATTGGATTCAATCTATGGTTAAACTGAGAAGGAGCATGTCTATTTGCTGGAAAGTGGTTATTTGGGAATTTGATATTATTGGTAATAATTTGGTTTGGAAAATTGGGACTGGTGCATTAGTTCGTCTTGGTTTGGATCCGTGGGTTGGATGCAAATGGCGACATTTATTACCTTCTTTTTTTATTGACAAACTCCATTCTATTGGGGTTTTTTAACTCAAAGATATCGGAGTCCCTGGTTTGATTCCTCTTATGGAACAGGGTTGGATTTCAGCTGATCAACTTGGTTTAGATGATCATCAGGAGGCTACATCTTGGAATGGATATTTATCCATACTTAAACGTAGTCATGTGCATTGGACTAATGATAATGATGTTTTGGTATGGAATCTATCTAAATCTGGTTTGTATACTTCGAAAGAAGGATATGTGCAGCTTCTGTTGGATAGGGATGGTATGGATCATTCCTGGTGGTGGAAATTATTATGGAAGTTTAAGTGCCCTCTCAGGGCAAAAATATTTTGTTGGTTTTTTTAATCTGATAAAGCACTTACCTGGGATATCATAGTTAGGAAAGGAAGGGAAGGCCCTGGTAGATGTTATCTTTGTAAACTGAATATTGAGACTAATCTCCATCTTGGTGTGGAGTGTCCATTTACTCAGTGTGTTTGGATGAATCTTGAGGATAGATTAAAGTTGAACAATTTGTGGTATGGGGGAACTATTAGTGATTGCCTGAAATTTGGTGTCTAAATATGAAAGTTAAACATATTAAAACTTTACCAATTATTGTTTTATGGAATATTTGGAAATCCAGAAATCTTGTTTGCTTTGAAGACATTTCCATGACTCCTGCTCAGGTTTCTATTATTAGTCTGGGTTTGATGAGGTCTTTACCTCAAGATAGTTTGATTGTTAATATCATAGCTATTGTTGTTGAAGATATTGATAATTCATACCCTTGGGGGTATTTTGATGGATCTTCTACTGGTGACCCAAAAATTTGTGGTGCTGGAGGTATGATTTACATTTCTGATGAGCATTTTTTTTCTTTTAAGGTTGGTTTAGGGATTGGATCTAATAATTTTGCAGAGATCTATGCTTTAAAGCTCCTGCTTAATTTGGCTAGGGAGAAAAATATTGTAAAAATCCAGTTATTTGGCGATTCACAGTTAGTCATTAATTCGGCTAATGGTAAGTTTCGATTCTTGAACTTAGAGCTTGCACAAGTTCTTTATGAAGTTAATAGGCTTTCAGATATGTTTGAACATTTGATACTCAAGCATATCTATCGTGAAAGAAATTCAAAGGCATATGGGTTAGCGAAAGCTAGAGCTTTGGAACCGAATGGGTGTTGGATTATCAAGGAATTCTGAGGAGTTGAAATGACTAAAAGTTATCAGTATTTTTAGAGATACTTGTTGCTGGTTTTATTGAATACAGTTCTGTGATTTTTTAGCTTTACTTGCTGATAGCTCTTTTAATGTGAACTTTTTCAGTCTCATTTTTTAAGAAGGTTTTTTTGAATATATATGATATACTTGGATGAATTAATATTCATCATCTGAACTTGTACAGGTTTTTAAGTACATACTTTGCATATTTGGGGTGATGTAAACACCTTTTCTTGATATGTATGATGATATATATGTTTGTTTTTTTGAGCTTTTATGAACTAATCCAACAGTTCTTGATGTAA
>LPNX010261844.1:38493-65742 GCA_001517045.1 Pseudotsuga menziesii | reverse complement strand
AAAAAAAAAAAAAAAAAAAAAAAAAAAAAAAACTTTAATGTTTTTGGTGATATATCATTTTTTTTCCAAGAAAAAAACTTTTTCTTTTATATTCATTATTGAAACAAAAAAGAGGATCTTATAGTTTATGGTATATTTCATAGCTTTCTCCTCGCATATTTAGAGATTTTTTTAACCTTTCAAAATAAACTTTAAAGTTATTAATTTTCTTGACTTAGTTACAAGACTTTGCATATTTAGAGGTTTTTTTAACATTCCAAAATAAACTTTAAAGTTATTGATTTTTTTGACATAGCTACAGATATCGCTACCTCCAACCAAAAAACTTAGAAAATATGCACTATGTTCTTTTTCCCGAGAAAATCCTTTACAAAAATATCTTTTACAACAAAAACAACTACTTAACAGTAGCATTAGTCTAAAATAACATAACCTTCCATCAAAATATTTTCCTCTTACAACTCTTGAAAAAATAGAGTACCAAATTCACAATTTGTAGCCAGTTTTGACAGTATGTCAGCTTCCCTATTGAAGATTCTTGATATGCACATAAAAGAAAGTTCTCGTTTTAAGGAATTAAACAACAATTTTGTCCTCTTATAACAACTTTTTAAATTGATGACCTACAAATTGAAATTTCATTTATCCCATTCTATTATTATCTTGGATTCTCCATAGATAATCAAAGAGTCAATACCACATTTGTTGGCAAAGAAAAAAACCCCCCAGAGTCCAAGAAGTTCAGCTTTTGTGTTACTCCCAACATCACCCCCCATCCATAGATTAAAAAAGTGATGATCATCTAGTTTTACCACTATTCCACAACTGCATCTCCCTTCCATCGAAGAACCATAAAAAAATCTACAGCTGAGGAAGGAGAAAAGATAGGCTTGTAAAATCATTTCTGATGATTTTTCCCCCTAACACCGTCAAATTATTTAAAAAGGGTAATATTTTTTGTACTACACAAACTGACATTTGCATTGACATTCTCAAATAAATCCTTATTTCTAACCTTCCAAATGTTCCAAAATATGAAAATTGGGAGGATTTTGAAAGTAGTTTCTTTTTCATACCAAGATTTAAAACTATCCTTCAGATCTCATTTACCCCAATCAAAAACCATTTTTAAATCCTCTGCAACTATTGTCCATACCGCTTTGTTGAAAACACACTCTATGAAAAAATGATCAACTGACTCATCCCATTTTTTGCAAATAGGATGTAATCCTGGACCCATCCACCCTCTAATTTTAAATTTTTCCAAGTTAAAATTTTGTTTTCCAATAGCAACCAAAAAAGAAAAAGAAAATACATTTCACTTTTAAAGGAAGAGACCACTTCCACAATTTAGAGTTCCACCATTTGATATTCCAAATTGAAAGTGAATGAACAATTGCAGAGTATGTCTCTTTTGTTGTTACCTACCCATTTGCCTTATTCCAAGAACAAACAAGTTTTTCATCCTCTGCACTTAATATTATGCCTACCACATTCAACATATGAATATAATTATCCCATTTTTCTGCCCACATTCCTGTTAATCCCAAGTCTTTTGATAAGAACCAATAGTTTCCTTTCAATACGGCCCAAGGAGGTCTTTTAATCCTGTTTAGAGTAGCCTAGTCTACAAATTCAAGATGACTGATAATTTCCTCTGGTAATTTGTAGTTGTCATTTGCTCCCACAGAAAGATCAATACCAACTCTGACTTGCTGTCCATTCCCAATATCCCATTACAACCATTTTTTTAATCATAAAAAATTATTTATGAAACTACTCCAAATAACAAAGAACCTGTTGCTAACTAGGTTTTCCAACCTGAACCAAGCGGCCCAATTTGTATCTTTTAGATATTTTTCTTTTCTCACCTTGCTCCAAAGGCTTGATCCTGTGATATTTTTCCAGAAACTTATGATACACAAAGCACTATTGAACCAGTCTAAAATCTTAATGTTCCAATATCCCTTTCCTTTTGGAAGCACTATACACTCCTAGGCTACTAGATGGAAGGATCTTCCATTTCCAACCCCTCTCGAAAGAAAATTAAAAATATTTGATCTAGTAGTCTTTATAATTGTTTTGGGCACCATCATAAGGTAAAACCAATAAACTGGAACACTGGATAAGACGGCCTACACAAAGGTTAATCTCCCTCCAAGAGATAAAAACTGATATACCCAGTTACTTAGCTTTTTATCAATTCTTTTAACTAACCACAACCAGTCCAAATTCTTGTAACTGTTTGGTTTCAGGAATAAACCCTGGTATTTAAAGCCATTTTCTTGAGTCTCCATATTATACCCAAAAATAGATGTTACAACATCCCTTTCTTCCACATACATTCTATTATGATAAAAACACATATTTTTTAGGATTGACTTCCATTCCAGAGGCTAAACAAAAAATACCCAAAATTTTGATACAAAACTTCCACTCCTTCATTGAGTTCTTCCCAAAAACTATTACATCATCAAAGAAGAGAAAATGCGTTATAAATATTCCAGGAGCTAGTTTAATACCTGTAAATTTTCCTTTTTGTTTTGCCTCGGAGATAATACTAAAACCCTCGATTACCAATAGAAAGAGCAGCGACGACAAGGAACAACCTTGCCTATGACCACATGAACTTGGAAAGAAAGAAGTTGAAGCCCATTTACCATTATGGTGAAATTCGTTGAAGACACACCTATGAGGATCCAATTTGTTACATCCGCAGGAACACCAACCTAGATTAAAGCCAAACATAAAAAAACTCCAATCAACTTTGTCAAAGGCTTTTGCTAGGTCCATGTTCAAAAACAAAGACTTCAAACTCTTAGTCTTTGCAAAGTGTAAACATTCTTGGGTAACACCAACTTCCAGGATTTGCTTGTTCAATAAGGAGCCGGATTGTTCCTTTGAAATCCTTTCAGAAAGAATGGACTTCATTTTGATTGCAATATTTTTTTTACTAATTTGTAGATCAAATTTCACAAAGCAATTGGTCTGTAGTCACCAAAGGAAACATGGTTTTACTTTTTTTGGAATCGGAGATAGAAAAGTAGCATTAAGGCCTCCGCTCATAAATTTTTATTTCTTGGAGAATTCCACAATATCCAACAAATCTTTGCACAAAATATCCACAAACGTTAAGAAGAATTATGTCGACCACCTGTCTGGCCCAAGACTCTTGTCCTTGGCAAATCTTTTTAGATCTAAGATAACTTCTTCGAGGCTGATTTCCTTACCCATATCCAAACCCTCATCAAAAGTTAAAAAAGAAGGGAATAGCTTTAAAACCTTCATTTGCTCCCCAATATTGTTCTTCCCTGGATATTTATACAAATTGGAGAAATAAGCAATTGCTTCTATTTGTATTCGTGCTTGAGAATGTGTCTTATCACCCAACTGAGTCAAGACTTCCCATACTGTGTTTATATTTTTCCTATAAGAAGCATGTTTATGAAAAAAAATTGTATTCATGTCACATACCTACACCCATATTGCTCAAATTTTCAAATGACATAATTTTTCAGATCTTCTTAGAATATCATCCTTTTTCAGTTCTAGATTTTTTAACGCATCTATGTTTTCCTCGGAGAAGTTTGTAGTCAAATTTCTCACTAAAATTTCCTTTATGCTTCCTTCAGTTTGAATGAGATCTCGTCTGTCTTCCTCCTCTTTCCCTTTTATCCAAACTTCTACTATTTTTTCATCTTCTAGAGTTTTTTCACCATGCTATCCATGACATTTACTCTGTGTTCAATTTGAATTGTAGGCCAAAACTCCCTTACCATATTGCAGAAAGACTCCTCCTTTAACCATGATTGATTAAACTTGAAAGGGAATTTTTTGCCAACTCATCTTCTTCAACTTGCAGCGCAATTAGACAGTGATAAAAAATATTTGCTAGGATATTCCACGTTCTAAAATTTACACTTTCTTTGTCAATCAAAGAATCCATCATGAAAAACCTGTCAAGTCTTTTACCTCCCCCCTTATCTCCTTAACGATTAGTTTTCCAAGTGAGTGTAAGTTTCACAAGACCTATGTATCCACCAAATTATTTCTGATAAACATATCCTGAAGGAAAGGAGCAAAAGGGTCTAGAGGGGCCAAAGATCCCCAAACCTCATTTGAAAATAGTGTGAAGTTCATATACCCACCAATGATCAAATTTGACAACCTTAACACTCAACTTGCATCCACATTTTCCCAGTAACTTCTCTGTTCTTTGTAAGGAGCATAAATATTTAACAATCTCATTGTACCAACAAACCCCTGAACTCTACCTTCCAACATAATACCAGCATTCGTTTTGTAAGGCCTAACATCACACGATCTAGGGTTCCATATTACAGCCTGACCCCCCAACAGACCCTCCGAGTCCACAACACACGACTCCCAGTCTTTAAGAAGATTTAGAAGAACTTCACAAGTTTTTTTTGCTTTAGCCATCATTTCTTGAAAGAAATAAACATCTGCAAGATTCGATTCTATAAAAATTATAAGGGATATTTTTTTAGGGCTTCCCCCTAGCCCACTTGTGTTCAATGAAATGCAAATCATTACGTAACCTTCGACAGAGGCTTCACTACTCTAAGCGCCTCGCAATTTCCTTTAACATAACCATCTTTCGCTTCTTTATTTCTTTCTGATAGAGGAACATACTCACCACTATTTCTTTGTTCATCTTCATTCAAGGAGTCAAGCCCTACCTTTGGAAAAAAATTGACCCTTTCCTTCTTATAGTAACATTTTGGTGACAAATTGAGTTTATCAGAGTCTTCAAGGGTGAAATTCAAGGCCTATTAACATAGGTAACCAGAGGTGTCACCTGTATATCACCCATAAATTCCACATTATTTCCTTTCTGGTTCTCTTTACCTACCACAACACTGACCTAATTACGACTTGATTCCACAAGAGAGTGATCACCATCCAAAATCAACAGAGGAGAATTTCCCAAAACCTCCTTAGTAGGATTCCCCTTTTTCCAATTAGAGCTTAAAGGAGTTTTGTAGTCAAGGGTTTCTAAATTTTGAGAAACCCTCTCTCCCAAACCCTTGCGAAAAAAGACTCCTTGTCCTCTGAACTAACGCTTAATGGAGAAGAAACCAATGATTTACTTCTTTTTTAAATCAAACTCTTTCTCAATTGATTTAATAAACCTAAGTTCAGAAGCAGTTAAATCTTCATAAGGGACCGGAGTTTCAGAGTGTGACTTACCTTCTAATGAAAGGTCCTCATTCTCTTCTTCAGAGGTCAAAATTGTCCTTTTCCACAACGAAGGTTGCGCTCCTTGTGACCAATCTTTAAGCCACGAACAATCTTCCCTCAAATGACCTATATTTCTACAATTTGAGCATCTAAACAAAAACCCTTTATAATCAAGCTTCTGTAAGAAATATTGCTCGCCCCATCTAATAGTCACTTCCTAAGGTAAACCCTCAAACATTTCATGTTCCACTAAAACCCTAGCTAGGGTTCTCTTGCTTGCTCTAAGCAAAGAAGGGTTCACATAAATGAATTTGCCCAAATGATTAGTGAGGTTTACCAAAATATCCTTTGTCCAAAACTGAAGGGGAATGCTAGGTAATAATAACCACAAATGACGCTTATCTAATTTCTTATTGTAGGGGTTGAAATGCACCATTTAGCGCCATAACACCAACGCCCCATCCTTAATAACTCGGAACCCATTTAGTATCTCTTCTGCATGTTCGTCGAGGAGGCCCTACAAAAACGAACCAGCCTCTCGGAAGTGCTATCACCTAAGGGCAATAATCAACCAAGGGTTTCCAGCTCTCCTGCACCCACTTCATTAGCTCCAATAAGGACATTTTTCATACTCAAGTCTATCGACCAATGCGCGTCTAGATAGTCCTTCAACCCTCTCAAGGTCTGCCCTTTCTTACTGTAAAATAGGTCGCCACCTTCTTTACTTTCACAGCCTTCTCCTTCCGCTTTAACCAATCCTTTCCACAAGCTACTAAATTTTCCTCTGCACAAACCCTTTCTGCAGCTACAGGTGTCCCCTATATCCACTAATTCCTGCAAATTTCCTTCGATTCCTCGTCCACGACAAACGACCTTTCCCTTAGAGAAAACTTATGTGAGCGCTCTTTCTTTAGCATCTAATCGACCAAACTCTTTCTCCTGCACAGAACACATAGCTCCACTGCTTGAACTCAACAAGGGTTCCTTTCCTTCGGTGTCTCTATGCCAAGAAACCTTTTCCCCCAAGTCAACTGTTGGTACTACAGCTCGGTCACCTGTCATGTGATCCTTTCTATTTTCGCTAGCAAAACCCTCCAACAAGTTGCCACTCGTCCTAAAACCTAGGTCCCACGGATATTTGTTAAATGTCAACTTTTTCTTCCTTGCCATATTTTTCACTATTGAAACCCCTAATTCAAGTAGTTAGCGAATCTGGAGGCTGCTAACACTGTTGGCTTGTGGCAACTCCATTTTTATAAGTTGTTCATATTAATACAAAGTTAACGGGGTTGGTCGGTTTAGTAACCTCACCCTTATACTATGTTGTGTTTTGTGTGTTATCTAGTGTAATTTAAATTTGGCTAAGTGTAGAAAATAGTTAATAAGTAAAAGTGGGAAATGAGCTAGTGTTAAGGTAAAGGTTTCCACATGTTAGGCATAGTTCGCTCGAGTGCGCTCGAGTTGGTCAAGCCCTTGGAACACTTCCACACAGTGTCACACACTCAATAAAACCACTTGAAAAAATGGGTATGTTATTGTGGCCATGCGAGACATCATTAAAAAATATTGTTTTGTGAATTTAAATAAAAAAAAATATATTAAATTAGTCATACCGATAAATACATTCATGGTTTAAGTAGGCTATCTAGTAAAAGTTTTTTTCTTATTGGTGAGAAAAAAGGATCTGTAGACTATCGAACCGATCCTTTTTGGTACAATATTATTTTTCTAAATAGCAATTTTCGGGGTATGTTAACCATGTCCTTGGTAGAGACCAGCCATACTTATATTGTGTGTAAAGAATTAACCTATTCCAGTTCAATGTAATTTATGTTATTATATTTAAAAGTTATTTTAAAAATATTTTTTTAATCCTAGTATTATTATTTATAATATAATATAGTATTTTTACTATTAGTCGAAATGTGAGATTTAAATAAGTTTTTATAAGATTGATTTTTAATTTTTTTTGGTTAGTGCTTTATTTTTATACGTAGAGAAAGAAACATTTATATTTATGTAAAATTTTAATTAATATAGTTATTTTCTAACATTAAATCTATCATCTATATTTTAATTATTAAAAATAATTTTTTATTATTTTAAAATTTTATTTATATATTAATAATATTAAATATTGATGTTAAAATAATACAAACAATTTAACAAACTCATATCTATTTTTTTTTTAAAATAAATATTTTTAATTTATTATGGTTCATTTATTTTATATTATTCTTTTATTATTTTTAAAGTTACAATTTCAAATTTTTAAGATTTAAGATATTAATATTTAATATGCAATTTAACAATTTTTAGAAAAATGTACCTTTCACTCAAGCAAGATCATTTATTAAGTATTGGAAGAGTTTTCTACCTTATTTTAATGCTTGGATTAGGAAGTTTCATCAAAATTGTAGGGTGTTGACTAATATCCTTTGTGGATAACTTTGAGATTTGAGGTAGAGGTAATGGCTATATATTAGAGGAGTGGGGAATAAGATGTTATTGATGAATAGGATCCCAATATAAGCAATGATTATGACTATTATATATTTTCAATTTTGGTCCAGAACTTCAAATATGTATCGCACTTGGTGTCATTTTGATATATTCACTCTTACATAATATATACGCGATTAAACGTTGCATATTATGTCTCTAATGGTTTGAAATCATAGCTTGGAATACTAAATATATACATTAAAATTGTAAAATTTTATGTATTTTTTATAGTCAAAGTCATTGAAATCAAATCACTCTAGTTCATTGTTGGTTCTAGTTCTAGTCCAAGTTAACCCTCGACCGGTTCAAATATCAGTTTTGAGTTTTAAAAAAATGGTTTATATAGATGTGATACCTCAGTATTCCTGAATGTTCATTTCTACAGATAATATAGCCAAACACCTTTCCCTGCTTGGTTTTTAACTATAAGCTCTCACTCTTATCTCAACTAGAAGTAAAGGTAGCCTTATCCAATCATAAATATTTAAGGGGATTGAGGTCATTAGCTGAAAGAAATGGAAACCACTTTGAATGAAATGTTCACAAATCTTAAAAACCTAGAGCCACCTGTTGAAATTTATAGCGAGGACGATCTTCTACATTATTTGGTGTCTAGGCATGTAGAAAAGGCCTAGGTGACTCTCCTAGTCATCAAATTTGGAGTTATAAAGTGAATGTGAGTATTTTGTTAAAGTTGTGAGTGAAAAATCATTTTTATTTCATAAAGTGGAATTTGTCTCACCCATTGAAAGTGAAGAGTCACTTAGGGGTGTGAAGAGACAAAGTCACTTGGGAAAGTGAAGAAACAAAGGAATTCTCACCATTAATAAAAAGAGAAGTGGGAAAGTTTAGACACACACATTCCAAAGTGAGAATTATTTTGGATTGGTACGAATTCCAAGTGATGCTTGGTGAGAAGAGTGAGAAGCTCATTTGTAAGAGAGAGAGATTATTGGAGGAAATGAAAATGAGGAAGGAAGAGATAATTTGCTAGCACGCATTCCAAGGAGGGAAAAGGATATGAAAAGGTTAGGTATTCCAAGGAAGGAAATGACTAAAATCTTGAAGAGGGGCACACTTCCTAAGAGGATTGGGTTCACACGATTACCAAGAATATTTTGCAGCATTAAAGATCTATTGCTCAGCAAGTTTGAAGAGAGTCAGCACTACTGAAGCTGATTGATCTTACCACTGAGAGGGATTGGATGTACAATAGAGAAGACATAGTTTTCGAGGCCAAGTGATAGACACAAAAATCAAGGTCTTCCTTTGTTGAGGTAAAATTGTATAGTCTAGACTCTACACTTTTGATTTCTATTTTGGTTGTTGTTTGAGCGACTGTAGCAGTCTGTACTGTTGTACATATCGGATAGTTAGTACATTCAAGGGAAGGAGAGAATTTAATGTGATGTGTGGCATGATTTCAAGGTCAAATGCAATCATATATTGTTGATGTAATTCCAAATTGTACTTTTGAAATTTGCCAGATAAATATCAATAATAAATCTCTCTTATGGACTCGCTTTCCCCTTTGGGGTTTTTCCAAGGTCTTTGGAGCAAAATATAAGTGTCAAACGTGTATTTATAATTTGATGTTTTTCTTTTATTTCTACCACAGATGCATTTGCTTATATCAGTATTTCAGCTTATGTTCATCGGGAAAAATGCATGAGATATGTATTTATTATATGACTATTAAGACTAAGATCTATGTTTTGGCTAAGTGACTTTGAGATTTTTCTAGTTGAGTTTAAAAGTACAAACTTTAACATGGTATTAGATCTAGGGATCTGAAAAGATCAGTTGAAAGTAGAATAGGTATGCTTGGAAAGAGTTTTGTTGGTTGGAGCAATGTGCTCAAATTTTGGCACTTGGGTTGCAAGTGATTTTCAAAAGGGGGTTTTGCTCAGAAGAAGAAGAGAAAAGTCTATTTGTTCAAACTATTTGATGAAAGTATTGAAGGAAGTTGCATCTATCCATATGATTGGGATGAGGACAATATTCCTCAGTATTTCATACATAGACTCATACTGTCATGCAGATTATGGGATTAGTACCACGCTTATAGTAAAGAGGGTTGGACGTGTAAGACTCCAACTAAATTTAGGTGGTTCTCTAGAGATGGGATGAGTGATGCATGTCCCAAAGTTGAAATTTAACTTGCTCACAGGTTCATCTCTAATGAATGAGGGGTATGAAGTTGGGTTCTTGAATGGAAATATACTCATATGGTCAAAGAGAGAAGATATACATGATGCAACAGAGAGGTTTGGCATCAAGGAGGGTTTGAGATACAGATTGTTGGGTCAAAATGTGTATGATACCAGGGGGGTGTTGGATTCAGAGACAATGTTAAGGATAGATATTGAGCATGAATGACGAGTGACTGTAAGGAAGATAAAAATTGAATGAATCTAAGTGAGGGATTCATGTTGTGTGTTAGCTCGGATCAGGAAGGCATTAGAGGTATATGTAGATACCTCAGGTGTGTCTACCTCTAGTGCTTGTCATAGCTAGTCTATGCATGCTATATGTGTATGTGGATAGAGTTATTTATGTTGTGTTTATTTATTATGCATCTGCAACGTATTTTAATTGTCGTGAATTTGTATTATGAGCATGGGGAAAAATTTAGAATCCTGTATATAGTTAATCCCCCCTCTTGTTGGTCAGATTGAGTGAAGGGGACATTATAACTCTTCTATATCTTCTTTAATAATTAATTATCCTTATTGTTGCTATCATTCATTATAAATATTTTTTCACTTTTTTACATTCAATGCCTTGTTTGAGTTATATATGATTTTACTCTATGGATGCACATCTAGTATTTTTCCATGTTGGACCTTACAAGGATTTTAGTAGAGTTTGGAGGAAAGTGGATTTTTTTAAATGATATAACACAATCTAAATCTTTATGGGACATTTGAAAATGTCATTGCTATATTTTATTTAAGATTTGGCATTTTTGTGTTGTATTGCATATCAAATGTTTGCAAAAAAATTAATATCATTGTTTAATGATGATTCAATAAGTTGATAAAACTTGTTCCTTACAAACATTAATCTTCGGGTGTGTAGTTTCTGATGAGGTTGTTTGGTGGGCTTGATGCCTATTTTTAGAATGTGTTAAGTTTGTTGAGAAGGGAACAATAGAAAATCCATTACAATATGCATCAAACATATTTTGGAAATATTCCATTATATTTCGAAATTGCTTAGCCTTCACCATATGGCCATCTAGCATAAGTAAATGGTGTTAAATTTTTTAACCATTGTTCTACATGCAACTATGAAAGTTGTAGGAAGGGAATTATCGAGTGGGATAATCAAAGAGAATGTACACTGAACAGGAAATTCATTCCCCGAATTTCAAATAAATTGGGCAAGAATTGCTCAAATAATCACAACATTAATCTTCATTCATTAATCAATAATACAATGGTTATACAATAAATAGAATTTGAATGCTAAAATAGGATTCGAATCTATCAGTTCTAACTGACTGAATAGCTAACTCAATGTGTCTAAATCATTGTTGGATCTCACTAGTCTAACTATGGATGTCTAAATCAGTCTATAATCAGTTAACTGATGAGGTAGGTGGGAAAAAGGCGCCACTCTCCCTGCATGCATGCAAAACTGGCGCTAGGATAACTGAAAGTGATCTAACTAATTGTAACTAGAGGTTAACTCAGCATAACTTCTTACCTACCACAATCAACTGATGGAGAATGCTGGTGGCACTCAGAGTGGGCTCCTATAGTGTAGTGATTTCTCCTAGAGGCATATAAACCAGGGTAATTTTTAGCTACGAAATTTCCCCAATTGGCTATTTTTTGGGTTTTTTTCAAAAAATAAATTCGCTATTTGGTCATTTTTAGTGTCTAATATCGCCTATATTTACATAAAATATGTTTTTTATCATAATATTCACCAAAATTTACACATTTCAATGTTAATTTTATGTTTCATATTTAATATTCGCCTACCTATCTATAAACATGTTTTTTCAATCCAAAACAATCGCCTAGATTACTATACTTAAGTATAATATTAGAATCCTTTAAAAATACCCTAATATAAACTCATGCATGCACATGCAGTAAGTGGTAGATAACCTATAGGTGTGTCCCCCACACTCTAGTACATTAATAATAACTCCCTAAGTTAGGAAAAATGACCAAATAGACTATATTGGACAAAGGGGGATTAATTAATCCTAACACCCCCCCTTAATCCTAACTTTGGACAACTTGGCNTAATCAGGAAACAAGCTTCCATACGTAAGAGAAAAGTTTTCTCTTTGAGCAAAAACTTGTGAAAAAATTGTTGCAATCTGCAACTCTGTGGAATAGCAATGCAGACTCATGGTTCTTCTGTGCATCAGCATCCTGGGACTATGCATGTGAACCTCTCTATATTCTTCCAATCTATTGAATGTCGCTTTTGTTTCTTCTTTATAGAGGAGAGATGATCCATTTTGTTCATCAATGGGCCAAATTGTGGATCAATCTTCATCATTAAGTATCATCTCTCTGGAAGTTTGTTGCACCACTCTGTAGGTAGCGAAGTTGTGTGAGAGAGTGCAACATGTTCATTCTGATACTGGGACCTCATTCTTATGCTACCATATGGATCCCCATCTACTTCAATAAGATTTTTAATCCATTTAGGCTTCTGATTTGGAATAGGAGATGGATCTAGATCTAGATCATCTTGAGGTACAATCTCAATATCAAGATCATGTTGATATTGTTCCTCATCTTCTGAAACTGAAATTTTAGACAACATATCATTATTTGCAAATAGAAATGAAAGAGAGTTTTTACCTTCCCTTTCGAATGACTGTTGAGATTGTACTGGAGCTGAGTATGTCAAAAAGTGTGAGAATTCATATGTCTTGGAGGCATGGTTTGCAACACCCTTCGCTATAATATTCCCAATTGAGATATCTGATATCTCCATTGAGTCGAGACCAAAGACAACTTGCTTTGGCGAGCCAATATGTGTCATCTGATAAACAAATAACAAATTTGCAGCAAGAGAGGACACATAGAGTACATTCTTGAAATATCTTTATTGGATTTTAATAGAACCTCTGTCAACAGCTGGGATCTGTGAATTGTCTCCCATATGAATGCTAGGTCCTCCTGAGACATCCATAGTAGTAGAGGATTCTTTGGAGGAAACCATGTGGTTGAATGCTCCTGAATCAATTAGATAGGCCTTTGACTAAGTGAAGTCTACTTTCAAATCATGGCACATCTCATATTCTTCATTTTTTTCTCCAGCTTCATACATCTTTGCACCTTGTCAAAGGGAAATATTGTTCTGTTAAATTATTTTTGTCAACTAGACAATGGTATTATTCATGCACTGACTCTTTGGATGAAATCCTCTCATACAATAGGGACATTTAGCCTTCTCAAATTTCTTCTTTTTCTTGGAACCTTAGGCTCCACTGGAAGATTTTTTATTCTCCTTTGGATTCAAAACAGTGTTTTTTGTCTCATTCCCTTTGTGCTTCTCTCTTTCTTGTGCATTTTTTGAGTCTACTACTAAGAGTGCTTGATTCTTGGAGGTTTGAATCACTCCCATTTGAACCAATTTGTCTTGCTCTTGTATCAAGGACTCAACAAAAGCATATAGAGAAGGTTTCTTCCAATTTGGAATGGAAACGCTTTTGGAATGGAATGTAGAGACAAAGACTAAGAACTCTGAGCCAAGCTTTCTCAGTACTAATAGCACAAGCTGCCCATCTTTCCTCTCTATTCCACATTGTTTGCATTGCAGTACTAGTGATTTGCACTTTGTAAATAATTATTGAATAGTATCAAAACTATTGGACTATAGTGCAATGAGCTCATTCTCCAGAATATGCCCTTGACGCTCATCTTGTTTTCCAAACAAAGATTCAAGATTTTCCCAATCTTCCACAACAGAATTTCAACCCAAAATCCGACACCTTGCATGTCTGAATTTCAACACTTCTCTGTCGCATCTTCGACACATACATTTTTTTTTGCCATCAATGGCATAACGTTGGATATTCGACATCCTACCAATGTGGGTCAAATATCCGACACACCATGGTGTCTCCTATTCGACAATTTTCTCTTCCAAAGTGTCAATCAAAACTTGCATAAACCGTCGAAAATCCGATGCCATCGGACACTTGAAGAGTCGGCCTTCCGATGGGAAGAAGTGTCGGAGGCATGGCGACACCGTCGGTGTTTTTATCCAGCAAGCGTCAGATGTTTGATGCCCTCCGACACGTGAAGAGTTGGCCTTTTGATGAGCAAAAGGGTAGGAGGCATGGAGACGCCATCGGTGATTTATCCATAAAGCGTCGGATTTTCGACTCCACCCAACACTTGAAATGTTAGTCGTCCAATGGTCTGAAGGGTCGGAGTCATGACACTGCCTTCAGAAGGTTTCGCCGAAGCGTTGGAATACCGTCGAAAAAGCGACGCCTGTTGGTAGATTTAACCAAAAAAAAAAAAAATTCAGTTAGATATAGTGATTTGATAACAAGTGTGGGCCAGGGAGTTGGTGACTTACAGCTCGGTACTTCCTCCAGCAAACCGTTCAACCTTCCCCTAGGCTAAATTGTTGTACGTTAAAGTAGGCTCCTCCCAGGCACAACAACGATTTTGCATATGGTCCCTCAAGACAACGATTTGTCATGCATGTAGGCTTAGGATTTGGTGATTTGAGCAGTAATTGCCTTCTTCAGCAAAGCCTATTGTCCTTCCAAACTAAATCGATGAGCTTCCAATGCACACACGTCATCATGCACACCAATTTGCTTCTACTATGCTCACATAACTATTTAACTCTAGATGGCGACTCCATATTGGATGTTCATTGATGTTTTTATTTGTCTTTGCTTCCAAAAGGAATCGCTGTGTGTATTGGTGTCTATCTTCTATCAAAGACAACAATTTACCTTCCCAAAGCTAAATCACTATGTATCCTTGCTCAACTACCTTTCAAAGACATCGATTCCCTATGTCGTTACTTTGACAGCAAAATAATGATAAGTGGATCCCTGGGAGAGGCTGGCAATGCAAGAAAAACATTGATCTCCCTTATAACCCAATTTATCCAAATTTATCATGCATTTCCCTTTGTAATTTATTATATAGGCTTTCCATTTTTATGCTTTGTGTTGCTGTTGTGTTTTCTACAGGTTGGGAGCATGAGTTTATAGCATCCAATCCTTTTGCAGCTAGTGAATCCCTTTATTTTCCTGGAGAGATGGCAACAGAGCTTTTATGAAATATTTATTTATAAGAAGACCAATGATCAGTTGGTCATGCCTTTGATGCAGTGAATGGAGTCTATGAATGCTTTAGCTGCTAAAACAAATAGATCTTGAAGTCGAGATATCTCATGGTCTAATAATAAAGTATTTGCCGGAAGAAGCGAAACTCTATAAGGCTTCACAGTTTCTTTTTACTACAAGCAAACATAATGTTCTATTATAACCAGCATCAATGGCTAAGCATTAAGCACAATGATTACCATCTAACTACTTTGTATTAGCTATTATGCATGGGGCAAGGAATGCCTTATTGTCTATGACTTCATACAAAGAGGCAATCTTTAAGAGGGCCTTCATATTGAAGAGCATAAACCAATGATTCCATATAAATACTGGTTTACAATGGCTGTGGAGTTGCAGGAGCATTAGATTGGCCCACTTTTGACAAGCAAAATGAAGCCCATGAAAAAGTTGATCACAAAAATAAATTGTATGTTTTTTCAAAGTTTTTGCTTAAAACTCTTACTCTAGCTTTGTTAATGCATTCTAATGATGTTAGTAAGTTATGGCATGATATGTTTGGGCATATTAACTTACGTTAATTGCATCAATTAATTAAACAAGACGAGATAGTGGGGTTTCCACCTATAGCCTTCTTAGATTGGTTTTGTACAATATATACTCTTGGTAGGCACCTTGAAGAGAGATTTGAGAAAGGAAATGCTAAGAGAGCCACATCACTTCTTGATTTTGTGCCTGGTGACATTACTGGTCCCTTTCCTCACATATCTATGAATAAATTAATATGCGTACTAAGTTCTAACCTTCATTAACTACATCTCTATATACATAGGTGTCTACTTCTTAAATCACAAAGCTGATGTGTTTGCTTTTCTTCGAGATTTTAAAGCTCTTGCAGAGAAACAATGTGGTAAGGGGATCAATATCCTTCACACAGATAATGGTGGAGATTATTCCAATAAATATGTAAATAATCTATATCCTTTTCATTTACAGTTCAGTATGGTATGCTTCTCTATATCCTTTTCATTCTAGAGCACACACTCTGCCAGTCATCATTGAATTTTATGCATCAAAATAATATAATTAGTGTTTTAGATATGATATATTTTCACTCAACATGTCCAAATGAGTGATGATATAGAATCATTTTGTCAAACATATAAATAAAATGCATGCTCAAGTCCAAGTCAACCGAATGACTAAAATGTAAAATATAAGTAGTTTAGGGTTGCCCAATGGAGATATAAATCACTTGAGAAGAACTAGGGACAATATAAAGGATAGAAAAATAATTTAGTTGTCAATTAAAGATAAGGGCCAGAGAGAAGTTGTGTTATTTACAAAGAAATTCATAAATGCAACAAGTGCAGAAAAAGTGTCTGATATGCTATATCATATCATGCAATAGCATATTGAACCTTAAGGAAGAAAAGACCAACTAGGTCAAAAGGGTAAAATAAGGCATGACCTTGTCCAAAATATAAAATTGGTCAAAAGTTCCAGGTAATTCCAAAAAGCAGAGGTGAGAGGTTCTCTGCAGTCAACACCGTTTTCAAAATCAGTGGAACTATCACAACCTCTCACATTTGTATCTATGTCTACTACTTCTCTTGGACCATCATATAACATGAAATCCTCTGTAGTAGTCAGGAAACAGAGGGATAAACAACTAGGTATGGAAACTCTTTATACCTTAGTGACTGGAATCAATTCAAGTGATCTTGGTTTGCAGAATGAACAGGTCCAGCCTTCAATTTCATTTGGCCAAGATAAGATCAAACTCTCTTCTTATGGTCCCCATTGCAAGAAGATTTGCATCAACTGGAACTATTACAAAATCAATAACACCTTTTAACATTAACAGTCCTTCCATCGAAACCACACATATGCCTAGTTTGGTAGCTAGATCAACTTGTTGTAATTGTTAGCAGATCCTACACACTAGGGTGGTGGATCCAGTAACAGTGCTAAAATCAACTTATATGCAACATAATTTCACTCTATGATTGTTCAACAGAAAATACAAGTGATTATCGTTGATCCTTTAAATAGTTGTTGGGATTCTGGTAAATGTATGCTTGCTTGTCCTTTTACGATTGGTTGAGAATCTATAAATGTTTGTGAATTTCCTCTTGCAATTACAATACTGAATCATGTGGAAGCACCATTATCTACAAATCAATGGCTCTAGCAAAATATTTCATGTGAAGAAGATGCTCTGATATAGGCTTGCCTATGGATTCACAGGGGAAACTTGTCAAATATATTACTATTTCTTCTTTGGATTTATTGTAAAATGATGGGTGAATTCTAGGTTTTCATGCACATGCAATATTGATGCTAACATTGTTGGAAGAACACAAGCACAAGGAGGATCTAGGGTTTTCTTGGTTGCTCCATTGGTAAAGTTTGGTGAAATTATGCTTCTATGGATTGAATGGTGGTTGTAATGCTATGTTTTCTCTGAATTATGGCTTTTTACTAGCTTTTGTCAACTTTTACATGTTATAAAACATCCTCTTGAAGGATTTTCTCTTGTTTGTCCTTAGATCTCTGAATTTTTCCCTAACTAGGATCCTCCAACAAACCCTAGAGGTTGCTTTTGGGAGTCCTAGTTGGTGAGGCTTAGGGAAATATTCCAAGAGGGAGGCTGATCACCATCCCTCATGGCCTTGGGTTTGAAGTAAATTTCACAAAAACCCTAAGATTTGTCATTTTGATCAAAATGTAGTATTTCATGTGTAAATAGACGCATTTGTGTTATTAGTGTAGTGTTAGATTAGATCTACGTTTTTATAAACTAGAAAACCTTAGAAATTTATAAAATTCAATAATCCAAAAATAACAACAATTTTCAAATTATAATCCACCCTCAAACTTTGGCCTACCTATTTAGCCCTAGACCCTCCAGTGCATCACCTATCTTCTTGTCTACATCCATGAACTTGAGAAGCAACCCAAAAAAACCAGTCAAAATTCAGAGTTAGGGTTTCATATTTGACATGTTTCAGGGGTTGGGATAATTTGGCCTTGATAAAAGGTTACGTTATGCCTTACAACGACCCCATTTAATTGTTTAGTAGGGAAATTTAGGGACTCTTTCCTTACTGATTAGTGTTACTATCATTTCTAGCCCTAAAACCTATCAAAAAGACCTGCAAAATCAACCAAGTTAGGGTCATATTTGAGTTATGGGGAAATCTCAACAATATAATTGAATTCTGCCTTCCAAAAGCATTCTTTTCAGGATAAGGATTACTTGTATAAACCCTTAAAAGGATGGTTAACTCAGCTGGTAATTCATGTTGATATACAATAGTATTTATAGTTAATCTAAATGATGATAATAATGCCTATGTGATGATACATGATGGTTGTTAATACTTACACTTGCTAGCTGATAAAATTGTCTACTAATGTTGATTTCAAAGAAAAGTAGTTTAAATGATAATACTCTGTTGGTTATGATTTTGAAATAGCTTTTTCTGCCCTATATTCTTGGTGTGGCTATGAAATACTTATGCTTTACAACAATAGCATATCGTGCACAGACCTAGAAAACACCACTAACTTATACAAGAAATTTACAAAAGATCAAAGGTATGCATGCTTTGCCGATGGACCAGCTAGCAAAGAAGTTCCAGAATCTACAATAGAAACACAACCTCCAGCACAGAAACCTGTAACAAAATGTTCATAAAATGCCATCAATATTTTCATAAGATTCCTTAAGAAGCAATCATGTGCCCAATTGAATAAGATGGATTGTATGCTGACCTGTTGATTGATCATCAATGAGGAAGTCTCCCATGTCAAACTGAAGGAAATAGCAAAATCAATTTCTTAGAGTATATAAATCCCATGACATACCTACTATTAACTATATTGACTCATACAAAGAACATGGTATGCGTGTGTTTATCCTTAAATACAATCAATCTTAAACCCGAAAAACTAACATGATTCTATTACATACCTTCCAGTAACAGTTTCGAGTAACGTGAGCATATTGATTTTTACCCTTGAAGTGATTAGGATCAACACCACCAAAAGTCATGGCTGCAAATGGGCTTTCTTCAATAAAAACATAATTTTCTTGGGAAAGAACCTCGAAACTGTTTCCAACAAATGTGAAAATGTTGCCTTTAGCGAAAAGATGTCATACCAAATCTAGTGATCTATCATTGTAAATCAGTGAAAATGACTGATACTCTTTTTCAGGCGGTGGATACCTCTGGAAGATTGCCTGAAAACACAAAAAATAAACAGTTTTTATAACTTAACCATTCAAACAATGCCTTCCAGAAATAGATATTTATTTTTCAAGCAAATCTCAATACTTTGTTACCATAATTATCAATGCAGTCATTATTCTTTTGTATTCCAGAGTTGAGATGTTTTCTCTAAGTGACCACTTTAAACTCGGTGATAAATTGGAAGCAATACAGAAAGATATAAATGCCTAATAAAAGATTTGCACAAAGAATACTTTGTAACAAATTAGCAATTATAAATAATAAAGTGCATAGTGATGTTGGGGTGAAAAGTTACATTGGAAACTGAAAATAGAAATGTGTACCATGCCCAAGTCAGAACCTACAGGGATAAGAACAAATATAAACATAGGTTTACCACTGCACAATCAACCATTAAAGTTGAACAAGATATGAGATTAAGAAACAAATTACAAAACTACTGGAGAAAGATAAAATGGGGTAGATAACAATATACTCATGTGAAATAATAGGGAAACAACGCTTCAGATACCATTTTCCTCACAAGTTTATCTATCTTTTTCTGTCTGTTGACCTTTCATATTCCCATCAAACTCAAATTCCTATCATATTTCTTGTAATGAAATGCCTACATTTAATTTTGTTGTCCTAGCTATATGGTATTGGTAAAGTATTACCAAGGGGCCCGTTATCATGATAAATCAAAATATTTAAGGTAATTGTTTAGATCAGATAGAACAAAGTTCACCTCATTGTATGGTAATCATCATCATCAAATAAATGTATGTGTGTGCACATGCATAAATACCCAATACACAGCTCAATAAAACAAAAGAAAACATAATTTGTTAGCCAGTTTTTTTGCACAGTCTGAATGTTGCCATATGCCAAACTTTGAATGTTTCACTCACAGGAAAAGCCACAGCAGGATGAGAATAATTTCACAGCTCTAAATGTTGCACAGAATACCCGCATATTGAAAATGATGATTACACAGTTCACTACAACAGAAGGATTGTGTTATACATTCAAATAAATGGAACAGAAGGATGAAAACGATCAAATGTTACAAATGTTACATATGTTATCAGCATAGAGTTATCATGTTATACATCAACAGCATACATAATCAAATGTTACACATCGAAACACATGGATACAGCATTATATTGAAACTCAACGTTATTCTATACCATGGAGCTTAACATACGAAGTCTCATTGAAACACAGTGTTACATCTATATAGCGATTCACATATAAAACAGAGCTTTAAAAGAATAGTTTTATCACACTATACAGAATCTGAAACAAAGCAGGCGGAAGGATAATGTCTTTCTCATCCACAACAGCGGAAGCCGGAAAGACTACGGGCTCCGCGGCGACAATGGGAAAACTCTTCATCGGAGGAGAAACGACTAAACGGTGGAAGGATAGTGACTTTCTCATCCGCAATAGCGGAAGGATAGTGTCTTTCTCATCCGCAACAGCGGAAGCCAGAAAGACTACGGGCTCCGTGGCAACAATGGGCAAACTCTTCATCGGAGGAGAAACGACTAAACGGCGGAAGGATAGTGACTTTCTCATCCGCAACGGCGGAAGACGGAAAGACTACGAGCTCCACGGCAAACAAACATATCGGCGAGTGGAAGAATAAAAGACTACGGAAGAATAGCCCTATTCATAGCCGCAACGGCGGAAGACGGAGAGACTACGGGCTCCGCGGCAAGCAAAACATATATGGCGGATGGTTAGCTCATTGAGGAGCTGCAACGGCGGAGAATGAAAGAACAAAATGTTCTGACGCGAAACCAAACAATTAGCCGACTAAGGAAAATGCATCGGAAAATAATATCGAGATTGAAACCGATTATCTTTCCGCAACGGCGGGAGAATAAGCAAATAATCCTCTGATTTTAAACATTTAAAACCCCAGCGTGGCATGGCATTGGCGATAAGTGGCGTGGCATGGCCTTGCAGAGCAGCGACTAGAATGAAGTGATTTGGAGTAAGTGAGAGTGGAACTCAATTGTAAAAGGTAAAACCCCAGAGTAGAGAATGACTATTCGTGGAATGCAGAGAGTCAGACAAACTGGGTATTCGAAGGAATTAAAGTTTTTTCAGTTAGAGACTTTTGGGAATCTATGATATTCGTGGAATGTGAAACGTTTTGATACAGATCAGCATTCGAGACCTATTAACTGTTTCTCATTTGCAATTAGATGGTATATGAAGAGTCCGTAACCGTTTTTGTAATGAACGGAGGGAATGGGAATCGACTGAAATATATATATATATATGTTGTAGCAAGCAGACCAAAAAAAATAAAATAAAAGAGTTGTTCAAGAAGGTAATTTAGAATATGAGAGATTGAGCACATTACATAAAAGAATTGAAGAGCTGGACACGATGATGATTAGAGATTAACAGTTGCAGAGTATGAAGAACATAGGAGAATAACTGAAGATAGGTGCAGAAGAATATGAAGGGGCCAGATGAGAAAGAATACATGAATGATACAGTGACTGTCTCGGTGAGTTCTGTATGTGCTTAGTCTTGATGATAAACAGATAAAAATGTACAGAGACAGAAAATATAACATATGTTATGAATATCTGTAAATGTTGATTGATAAAGCCTAGTCATAGATAGTGAGGGGTTGCAAGGGTTTGATTCATTATGTAACTCAAAGAGTTCTCTGGGTGGTAGGGTGGAGCAAGGGAGAACAGAGTTCTCTGGGGTGTTGTAGCATCCCTCTGGTTGTTGCCAGAAAATAGACACAAGTTGGTGCTTGTATAATTGGAAGTTGGAGCTTCCAGAGGTAGCAGCCTCGTCTGGGTTGAAGCTCGGGAAAAATAAAAGAATGTAAAGAGGAGTTGGATCTTACATAATTATAACTTGATTTGTGGATCTTCACACTGTCTTCTTATGCTTTCCCTTTCAAAACATCATTCAACATACTTCATTTTTTGTCCTGTTGCAATAGTTTCATGTTAGGACCCATCAAATATATTTATGTTTGTTTATGAAAATAACAAAACCAATCTAAATAAATACAATTCTATTACAATACTATTCAACTATTCAAGTAAATTAATTGTTAAGAATATATCACCTGATAAAACATGGATAACCAAAAATACTATGTATATAAGGCCATCGATCTAATCAAAACTCCATTTCTTACCTCTTAACTATGTAAATGTTTCTCAATGCTATCTGTAACAAGTTCCAATCAATAGTGAAAATTACACAGTAAAATTATAGAAATAGATGTTTTTTAATGTATTCTTCCTTACCATTCATTGAGCTCCTCTCTATTTTGAGAATAATTTAATATTCTCTACTAAACAGGACCAACCACGTGAAGGTGGAAGCTCTTATGGCCCCTCCCTCCCCTCACATCACTCTCAACTCCCCAAACCCAATGCATATACTTGCAAATAACAATTTATTTCACTATTTTACAATGCAAATAACAATGCATCTACTGCAAATTATTTCACTCAATAGTTGAAAGATGCTTTCATTAAATCATTCTTTAAAACATTCATTAAACCATTCAATCATTCAACAGCTGAAAAAACCATTCATTAAACCATTCATCAACTCATTCATTAAAACATTAATTTAGTCAATGGCAGAAAAAAAAATCAGTAAAGCATTCATTCAAACATTCATTCATGAAACAGAGGAAAAAACCATTAAATGTTTTTTTTTTTATAAATAAGAATTACTCAAAATTTGTTTAGTCGCTTCCTTTTTACTTTTCTTCTCTTTAAATATTTAGTTAGAGTCACATCTTCGAGAATCTGATCATCAGTATGCCTACTAGTCTGCTCGCAAGATTGAACTTTAGGTGAGGGGCGATGAATTTCTACAATAATGTCAAAATCTTTCACTAATATATTTATATTTTGATAAATACGAGTAATTCATTTAAAAAAAATTACGAATGTGTGTTTTTACCTACCATGGGCACATCAACATGTTCAACATTATCTCGTACAGGCCCAACCTGTTCCGTGTTATGATCTACAGCTACATGCTCTATAGTTGAATTGTGTAGAATTAGAATTAATGTTCATCATCTGCAATGGTCTATAAAAAACAGTAGTGCATTAATAATTTCATTACCAGGATGAGAAGCATGATCTTCGTTTGGTTGGTCATGTACTACATCCTCGACATGAACGGGATCATTACTTTCCTACACAAAAAGGAATAAATAATTTATATTAATGTATTTAGAAGGAACAAATTGCATGAGCATTAATAAATTATCATTAAACTATACAGTTTTCACATACCTGGGCACCAGATGGATCAGCAGAAGATCGTGTAGTATTCCCAGACAAGCTTCTCTGGCGTTCAACAACGGCGTCAAAGCCCTGTTCGAATCCAAACTTCATGTAATCCACACTAGGAAATTATTTGGACTAGTCGACCTTCATATTTGCATGATGTCATTAATTTTAAATCCTTTTGTCAGAACAAAACAAAAATAATAATATGTATGATATTTGGATGCGGATTCGGGTTTTGCGATACTTACATATCGGGCCGCCAAGTTGGAGTAACCACCAGGCCCAAGCTTGTGTTGGCCAATTTTTTCAATTCTTGCCTTTATGGACTTAGATGTGTCTGAGAGCCTAATTAAGTTTTTAAATACATTAGTCGATGTACCAAAATTGATATAAAAATTAGTAATAATAAGGCTTACCACTACATTTTGGAATTTATTGCATACCTCCCTGTTCCACCTGGTGGTATCTTTCCTGATTTTCTCAGTCCCTTCTCTTTTCCATCTTCCACCAGGGCTTTCCACTCCATAGATGGAATCATTGGAGGGTGCTCATACCTAGGGTTCTTTTCTAGGTGAACCCTATATTAGTCTCGGACAATCTTCAGATGTTTTCCATCCTTCTATAGTACCTTCGATGTATCGAAGGTATATTTTCCGAACAGACTAACCAAGCGATTAGTTAGATCATCCTTTAAAGCTTTTGGCTACTTGTTCCACATTGTGCGGATGGTGGGCTCGAATATCTCCAAGGCCAAATCATTCATATGTTTATAAAATATATCATTTCCTGCAAAAAATTAATGCCATCATTAGTCAACATTAGAAAATATTATCGGTATATTAGACACAAATTATAAAAACTAAATTGAACAATCTATAATGACCTAGAATCCTCTCTATCTTTATTGGAACCAGTTCTTCATTCACCAAAAATATACACACTATTGAACCAGTGCTAGTCACACAAGAATATCCAGAAAATGCTTCCACATCTCTATCCTAGCCTTGCATCCACCCCTTCTTCTGCAGCATCTGTTGTGGGTGGGGCAACATTGACTGCACCCTCCGCTACCCTCGGCGGTGTCACAGAGCATGTTGCTGATTGTTCAATGGACAATATGGGAGCAGTATGTGGTGTACGTGGAGTGGTTTGGTCACTAGGACCAACATTGCCTTGACCACCACTGATAATCTCCATAGTGCACTATAAATTCAAACCATTGTATTATAAGTTCAACATCATATAAAATCAAATATTATAAAGTTGTTATAAATGAATTTACATTTTTATTCGATAACTTATGTCCACTTGTTTACGTTGCTGTAAAAACAATTGAATCCTTTGTTCGAGCCCTTCTTTGAGTGGAACTACCAATGTCAGACGAATCAGTTCCTCATTTTGTTTTTCCCTTGTCCTTTGTAGCACCCTCAATGGGTCTACAGACTCCCTAATTTCACTATCTCTCATCAACCGAGAGACCTCATTCTGTAAAGAGTTTTGAGACGCCGTTTGATAAACGGAATCCCCTGTCTGCAATTGAAATATATAAAAAAACTGCTTAGTCTTTGAAAATATAGTGTGCGCAAATAATTATATTAGGGATTACATCTAGGATTACCTGACGCCTAGACGAGGGAGTGGTCTGATCAATAGATGGGGATTTATCTCTATCAGCCACCTGCAAACAAAGTAGAGAACATTATCACAATGAACGCAATATGTAAAAGCTAACAAATACAGAACAAAAATAAACACTATGCTACATGTTTTATATGTGTACATTTTTTAAGTATTTATAATGTGGAATTACATTTAGGTTTACTGGTTGCCTCGAGGCTCCAATCGTCTGATCAACAGCTGGGGACTTTCCCTGGTCAATCTGCAAAAAAAAGGTAGACAACATTACCATCATGAACGCAACCATAAAAACGAAAGAATACATAAAAAAATAAACATAATGCGTCATGATATACATGTTTACGATTTTAAAGTATTTGAAATGGAGAATTACATTCATGTTTGGTTGTTGCCCTGATGCTGTAGTCGGCTGATCAATAGCCAGTTGGCTTCCCTGATCAACACTCTGCATGGAAAATAGATAATATTATATAAACGAACCTAATATACTAATGAAAATACATAACAACATATCTATATATCCATCCTAAATTTAATATTACATTGGAAATGTCGATGTATACCTGCTGCCTTGACTTGGGTCGACAAACATCTACGGAGATGGAGGTGCCCCTGAGAGAAACTTGCATAAAAAACATACTAAAAGTTACATAAGGAAACATGAAAAGTAGATAATTTCAATTATATGCGAACGAAAAATTCCTATAGATGTTAAAATAATTAATAAAAGGGTGGTTAAATTGTTTGTTGTACCACAACCATACTAACATTGTTTGTATCTACACGATTCAAATTGTAATCAATAAGCAGTTCTTTGCCAGCAGCTATTGATTTAATTGCACATACAAAGACATGGTTTCCTTCACACGACTCGAATATGCAGCTAGGTTGCTTTAGTGTAGACCTTGGTTGTGTACTATTTATAAACCCCGCAATATTACCGGTTGTTTTTGGCCTTTCGTCCATGTACATCGTTGCTCCTTTATTTTGAGCTTTGTTTTTCAGTTGTATATAATTCGTTGACAACCCATATCTACGCATACTTCATGTATATTGGACCAGGCGCATCTAATCACTGTAGTTGTAACAGGGTCCAACATACTCCATCAATTCTGTACATCTACCGTATCCAACCTTTATGCCGTCCATGCAAAACAACCCCAATCCATGCAATGACGACGGTGCAATTCTATATATCCTCTCATTCACACAAAAATCAATGTTTACTTTAGGAATATCGCTAGGCACCCATTTTTTCACTAGGTGTTGGTAACTTAAGGGCACATCGATGTCTCCCACTGTCTCATCATCATAGGAACATGACCCCCCTCCTTGGAGAAAAAAATTCATGCGTTTGTCGAATTTTCTTTTGATCTTCTGACATCTAGTTGATCTAGCCCGTGTAGACCTATTGGATCTCTCACTTTCCTCTAGCCTTCCCAAACTCCCTTTGCTGGAGGAAGACAGGTCTGATAAATATCTATTTGGTTCTACCTGCACCATGGCCAAGCAAAAATTTGGCATAAGCATAGCAAAATACCAGCAAAAAAACGTGGAAAGACTTATAAGCAAAAAAAATTGGAAAGACTTGTAAGCAAAAAACTTGTTAAATAAAAAGCTTGTCAAGAATGAGTTTGGTTAATAGGTAAGGAAATTCGGTAGCCCTAAAAATTCTAATGTATGCCCCTCTTTTAGTTACATACAAGTCTCCATTCTAACTTATTGCCTGCATTTCCTTTTGCTAACATGAATTGGGTAGGCTTCATAAGCTTCATATGTATGCTTGTGGCCATTGTACTTTGGCCTTTCAACGTTGTCAAGCTTGAGACGATATGTTATGCATATGCATCACATATAACACTGCAATTTATGCCAATATATGTCTGTACAAAACCTGGAGGTTCTCCTTTAATGGAATATCTCCTTCAAAGAACATATCTTCACATTCATCTACATTTACTTCAGATAGAAGTGATATGGAGTTGGTATGTTGGTCACTTCCATCAAAAAGCATCTTTGACATGAGTTCCTTTTTCAAGGAATCTTGATCAATCTCCTCTTCAAAACTTCT
>LPNX010261844.1:0-38183 GCA_001517045.1 Pseudotsuga menziesii | reverse complement strand
CCCCTTTTCAACAATAATAGTTGCAGATTTAATCAAGTGTGTTTCTACCGAGGTGGCCGAGTCAACCGAGTTGACCCCCAACCGAGCTGACTCGGCCTTTGAAACGTTTGGAGTGACAAGCTTGGTACCGAACCAAGCAAATCAAGGTATGACTGAATGGATCCGTAACAAAATGGTCAATTCATCCCAATCCGTACTAAATTGACCAAGTGAATGTGGGAATGCACAGCTCACACACATGACACTTCAATTCAAAAAAAATTAACCTAGAAATATAAACATCAAGACTCTAAACCTACTTCATTGTCGAGTCAATTAGCTTTTTAAGATTCCCATACATCATAACACTATTTGGAGTAAAACACAACTTGCTTTGTAGGCCCTAGATGCCACCCATGTGCACAATATCCAATCTATAAAGCAACCCCCAAATACAAAAACGTTCTTCACAAAATAGGGAATGAACCATGTGAACAACCTTCCAAGTGGACCAGCTCAATGAGTAACCTCCAAGCATGTAATATCTCTCATGAAATGGTGTATAAAATAGTGTAAGCATGCTTCAAATGATGAATTTCTCCTTTGGTAGGGCTAAACACTGCCCTTATGCATGTGTCTCCAAGGGTGAATGTTCCTCAAATAATGAGAGAAGGCCTTCCTCTAACAATAAACCAGTACACCAAGGTGAATTGGCCCTATTTAGGGCTTCTAGAACAAACTTGGTATTTTCAACGTCACACTAGGAGCAATTTTGGGCAGTCCTACGGGCATAAACAACTCTAGAATAAACTATGGGCATCAAAGGGACAAATCTGAGCACTTTGGGAGCATTCTGAAGGTCACAACAAATAGTAAATCATCTCAAATCAACTATAATAAGGCCAAATTTCAGATCTGGGCACATTGCAGCAATAAAAGATGATGATCAATGGAAATAGGAGGCAGTCTTTGCAATTCTGGCTGTGAAAATGAGAAATCTGTGGGTGAAAGCAACCCTAAAATCTCATTCATATGCCTTATAGCAACATCCACATGAATTTTGGGCACAAACAAACCTTTTTGGCAGTAAAAAAGGGTATGAAGCAACCCTATTTCACCATCTTGGGCACCCTTGTGCACTTATCCATCACCGAACAAGCATACCTCTAAATCTGGGCCAAATTTGGGGGTTAAAATGTAGTTCTGGGCATGAATAGCCCTATGAAAAGTGACAAACAACGGAAAAACAGGTTTTGAGAAAGCCATTGAATATGCTAATGGTTGGATTACCAACATGAGGGAAAGCCATTGAATATGCTAATGCTTGGACTATAATAGACCAACTTGGTTGGGCACTAATGCAAACTCGTGTATGAGTTTGAGCCAACATTTACATCCACTCTACAGGATCTCTAGAGAACTAACATCATTATTTTTCCATTACTATAAAGGAGATGTACTAGAATATTTGCTTGGACTTGTTGATTTCACTGTTAAGTTGAACCTAAATGACAAACAGAGAGGAGCACTAAGCAAGCTACAACACTTTTCATGTGTGTCAATGTGCACGCACGTCAAAGTGATGTAGCTTGCTTAGTGCTCGTCTCTGTTATGTTCAACTTCTCCATGAAATCAACAAGTCCTCGCAAATCTTCTATTACAATGCCTTTATAGTAATGGACAAATAATGATGTTGAGTTCTTGGAAATCCTATAGAGTGGATGTTTTAACCTCTGTGCTACTCTGAAGTGCATAAGCTAGCACTTCAGAGGCATATTTCCCAGTGGTAACCTACAACAATCTCACACACACACACACACACACACATATATATATAATCCATGGTGGTAAAGAGCAGACATTTCCAAATCTGCTACTTGGCACGTTCAGGAGTGAAAAGAATGTTTTAAATACATTTATATCAGTCTGTAATATTTGTTGATTCTAAAGCTAACCAACTGTCTAAACCACAAAGGTCATCTTATCGTGTTAATTGTAAGAGGGACAAAAAAAAATCAGACACGGTGAAAATTGACATAAAATGTTCAAATAAAAAATAGAGGACATCAAAATACCTAGTACTTTCTTCAAGACCCAAAGCATAAACCATAAGATTCATGATTATCTATTAATGGAAAAGTATTACCTAACCCAATTTCCAGTCAACTAAGCACCTCATGGTTGAATCATGATATTGTAGCAGTGTGCATACACCCTTCACTTGAATGGTGTTAGGATTGCCAAGAACTAACATCATTCAAGTGAAGGATGTATGCAGATTGCTCCAGACATTATATCTCTACTCATTCAATTTCCTACAAAGTGTTGTAGGCTTATTAGTGCTCCTCTCTGTTCATCATTTACGTTTAACATCATGGTGAAATCAACAAGTCCAGGCAAATCTTCTAGTACATCACCTTTACAGTAATGGATAAATAATGATGTTGAGTTCTTGGAGATCCTATAGAGTGGATGTTTTAACCTCTTCACTGTTACTCTTTAGTGCATAAGCCAGCACTTCAAAGGCATATTTTCCAGTGGTAACCTACAACAATCATATATATATATAATCTTTCCAGATATGCTACTCGGCATGTTTAGGAATGAAAATAATGTTTTAAATACATTTATATCAGTCTGTAATATTTGCTGATTTATTCCTTTTAGCTTATCTTGATGATGCTTGTTTTCCCATTTTAATTTTCAACCCTAAGGCAACCCTAAGGCAATCTCATGGTAGAAAGAACCAAAAAATACTATTCGCGCAAATCAAAAGGCTCTTAAATTAACTATATCATGGCTTCCTCAATGATTTGATGAAACCAAGGGATGGGAAAAGGGAAAGGAAACGTCAAATATCACTCACACCAGGGAATAATTCTAAAGCTAACCAACTGTCTACACCACAAAGGTCATCCAAAGACATTATATCTCTACGCATTCGATTTACTACAAAGTGTTGTAGCTTGCTTAGTGCTCCTTAGGATGCTAAATTTCAACCTTAGGATGCCAATCTCCACTATTTTTGGACCCATAAGAGTGATGGAATATCAATTGATATTAGTGATCAAGTAACTTTTTTTTTCCAGGGCAAAATATCAGTTCCTTGTTATTTCATTGAAATCAAAGGTAACTTAGTTACAACTTCAGCTATTGCTGAGCACATGGAATAGATACAACTATGTTCATCATCAGCAGATAGATGACAATTGATTAGCTTCACAGGAGTACTGGACAAACCTTCAAAGGTAACACCTATAATCTAGGAATCTTGACTACATCCACATCACTAACCTTCAACAGACAGAGAATTCAAGTCTTGAATACTGAAGTAGCTAATCCAAAGAAGCAATAAACAAGAGAGAACAGTAATATGAGGGGATCATCCACCTCAATCATCCAAAGGATGTCAATAGCAACAACACATAAAAGACTCAAGTTCTAAGGGCTAGAAAAGCTCAAAAGTTCCCTGATCAGTACATTCACCATCAGTGAATTCAGTAAACTAAAAATGGCTCGAGGCCAAGGTTAATGCTTCTTTGGATAAGCTATCAGCCTTAGTATTTTGTTCTCTAAATATGTGAACTAATTTTAGCTGGATGAAGTAAGGTTAACAGGATAGAGCTGAAGTTGTTCCCTGATAGTGATCAAATAACTATCAAGTATTGGATGCATACAATACGTGGTATAAACCTCAATACATCCCTAAACTAAGACTGTCATTGAGAGAAGGTACACATACCAATAATAATAATGTTGATAGTACATCGAGATAGGTGAGGCATGCAAGCAATGCATGTAGCAGAAGATGTAGGTACAATTATCAAAATAGTTTATTTAGTCAAAATTATTACCTTTCTTTTTTGAGTTGACTTAGCCACTTTCAATTCACTAACTCTAAAATATATAATAAGTGTTGGATAATAATGGTGATGATTCATGGTATTATGTTTCATGGGGTTGCAACATCACAAACTTGTGAGGCATAATACCACGAATCATCACCGTTGCTTGGCTAAACACTTGTTATCTTTTGTGAGATATAGTTCATGTAGACAGAGTTCTTGAACTCTGTCCTCATGGACAGTTGCTTTCTAATATAAGGTTTCTATAATAAAACACCTTAAAGAAGAAATCCATAACATTTGGCAGAATTCTGGCAAACCCCTGTTGTTGCTACAATTTGGAAAATACTGGGTTAGGTTCGAGTTTCTTTCTAACCTAAATCTTTTATAATGATCTTCAATGATCTAGAGGTTAGGTTCTAGTTTCTTGCTTATAAAAAAACATGGCTCGGAAATCCTACTCGGGGCAGCGACCGATTTTCATCCTTCTCCAATGGACCGAGCATACATGTGAGCAAAAAAACTCTAACTATCGTGGTTATGGTGGAGCTCGAATCCCTTAAGCATCACATTTGGGTAGAGTCAGCTTAATAGCTTATTTGGGAATCGGTTGCTGAGATAAATCACATAAAAACAATCAAACCAATTTGAATGCGAACCAAAATGTGATGGGTTCACCCACTTTTTGTAACGCTCAGACTGACTAGACTTCAGAATCCATATCAGCGAATATGGGTCAAATGTGGGTTAGATGAAACTATCAAATTGGGTCTGTCATTAGCTGATCAATGTAAATGCATGCACAGCGAAGAAAACCCATGTTTGAAAGCTGATAAGGAAGGATTGAAGTTGGTGAAGAAGCAGGCAATATAGACAGAGACCCTTTGGGTTGTTAGTTATGAAAGAACCCATTCTCCTATTATATTACCTCATCCAAAGAATCTGAATTAGATGGTTCATATTGTTGAGATTTTGATGAGGAATATTTTGTAGGAAAACCCTTGTTTGATGATGAGATGGAAAATGCATGCATTTATCCATTTCATGAAGAGTTGGATGTTATATTTGAAATCAATAATCATAGTTTTGGGGGGGCCATATATGATACGTATACTAAAGAATCTAATGAGGAACCTAAATATTTGGAACCTATAGAGCAACCAAGCATCCACTCTACAGGATCTCCAGGAACTAACATCATTATATCTCTACTCATTCAATTTCCTACAAAGTGTTGTAGCTTTCTTAGTGCTCCTCCCTGTTTGTCATTTAGGTTCAACTTAGCAATGAAATCAGCAAGTCCAGGAAACTCTTCTAGTACATCTCCTTTATAGTAATGGAAAAATAATGATGTTAGTTCTCTGGAGATCCTGTAGAGTGGATGTAAATGTTGGCTCAAAGTCATACACGAGTTTGCATTAGTGTCCAACCAAGGTGGTCTATTATAGTCCAAGCATTAGCATATTCAATGGCTTTCCCTCATGTTGGTAATCCATGTGTTTCCCCTGTCCAGTGGAAAAACCCCCTGTTGTATATGATATCCATTCGATTTGATGCATAGCTCGGATACATATAGACATGGATGATCTAAATGACACGAAGAAAAATCCAATCATCCATAAACCGAGTTAGATCAATTTTGGAAACCGAGTGGTTAATCAAGTTCATTCCAACATTGAAAAAACCTTTCTAATCATATAGGGGTGGGGGATTCATCTCATTCAAGTCAGATTTCTAATTGTTGTAACAAAATCTTGGCGTGTAATGAAGAGCGGGAACTATTTCTGAAGGTAAACCATTGCTCTATTCGGGTCTATTATTCACATAGAACTGCTCCCTACTCCCTTGCAGCTCCGATGATGGGTGGGCTACGGTGAGCCAAGAGATAATGTTGCCCCTAGATCTCATCTATCCTACTGTAATGTGGCAATCTAGGGCATCTAAAATTTTAGTTTGGAATACACAACAAACATCACAGAGACGTTATGAGACTTTGCTGCTGATCTATGTCTTGGAGCCGGATGTTCGCTCTTTTTTTTGGACAGTATTGATTTCTATGTTTGTGAACTGTTGGATGACAGTTGGATAATATTTCCGTTACTATTCTGCTGACTATATGGGTTGTTTTAGCTTGTCGTTCTCATGGAACGAACTTGCTACCATGAAATTGTTCTCTGTTTCTATTTTTGTCGATAGATGGAGTGATTTATCATCCGATGAATGGGTTTGGGCAGTGTTTATAGACTTTTTTTTTTGTACAGGATCTGAACTATGGTTACAAATATGCATTGCATATCTACAAAATGTAATTTTGTCTCTCTACAGATGAAATAAAATTATGCTTTTTTTATTTGGAAAAAAAAGCAAACATCACAGCACTATATGAGCCATACCTTTCGATGAAGTTTCCCTAGTGGAAGTAGGATTATGAGCATGTTTTTTACTTACTTACGAGCATATTGATCGAGCCATGTTCTAAGACAACACTCATTAACTAACTCTTCTAAGGCCAGAAGTCCAGGCTCCGGTTCTGCATGTTAAGGAACGGAATGACCAATACGGGTGTTGATGGTAAACCCCAACCCTGGTTATTGGGAAACATGTTTATGAGATTGAGGTGCCAGAGCAACTTGCTAAATTGAGCGGTTGATGGTATCAAATTATATAGCATAGGGTCCCCTCCCCCTTAAGGAAATTCAATATTGGACTGCTACTTTTTGAGATCGACAGAAAGGAGTAAACATCACAGCACGCACAAAAAAACTAAAACCCTGAACCGGTTGCATGCCTAAAAAAACTAAAACCCTGAACCGATTGCATGCCCATCCTATCTAAAACCCTGAACTGGTTGCATGCCAAAAAACCCTTGTCACAACATGCCCAAAAAATGAGGTCATGATGCTTACCCATTGAGCCATGAGCTCCAAATCAAAACCGTGAACTCCAAAACATGAACCGTGTGCTCCAAATTTGAACTGTGAGCTCCAATTCTCAACCTTGAGCTCCACCGGAGCTACTCCAAAATTCACAAAAACCTCCAAATTGCACAGAATTGTACAAAACGAGTCGCAGCAATGTCCAAATAGACTATTTATTTATTATTACATATTATTATATATTATATGTATTTTATTTTTATTATATATTATTTTATATTATATGTATTTTATTTTTATTATATGTTATTTTATATTATATGTATTTTATTTTTATTATATGTTATTTTATATTATATGTATTGCCATAATAGTATTTTTTTATTAGGTATAGTATTTTAAACTTAGCTATATGTATTTTTAGTATATGTATTTTTAACTTAGGAATAGTATTTTTTATTATAATATGATGATGATGATGGCGATATCAAATAATTCCTACAACGAAACCCCTGAAGATGAAGATGATGATGGCAATCTCAGGTAATCCCTATAATCTCACCTAATCATTATCGTTATGTTGATCATCATCATCTTCATCATCATCATCATCATCATCATCGTCGTCATCATTGTCGTCGTCGTCTTCAACATCGTGGTCTTCATTATCATGACCCTCATCATCATCGTCGTCATTGTCATCGTCTTCATCATCATGATGATGGTAATGGTGATGATGACGAAGATGACGAAGATGACGATGATGATGATGGAAATGATCACCATCATCACCACCATCATCATCATCATCGTCATCATTGTATTCAACATCAGTATCTTCATTATCAAGACCCTCATCATCATCATCATCATCATCATCATCATCATCAACAACGTCATCGTCATCATCATCATCATCTTCATCGTCGTCGTCATGACCCTCATCGTCATCATCATCAACACCACCATCATCGTCATCGTCATGATGATGATGATGGTGATGGTGATGATGATGGTGATGATGATGATGATGATGATGATGGCAATGCTGATGATCACCATCATCTTCATCAACATCATCATCATCGCCATCATGATGATGATGATGATGATGATGGTAATGGCGACGACGACGGTGATGATGACGATGATGACGATGATGGTGATGATGATAATGATGATGATGAAGAGGACGATCATGATGATCATGATGATGATGAAGAGGATGATGATGATAATGATGAAGAGGACAATGATGATGACGATGACATTGATTATGATGATGTTGATCCATAATCAATGTCATCGTCATCATCATCGTCCTCTTCATCATTATCATCATCATCCTCGTCATCATCATCATGATCATCATCATCATCCTCTTCATCATCATCATCATCATCATCATCACCATCATCGTCATCATCATCATCGTCATCATCTTCATAATCATGACCCTCCTCCTCCTCCTCATCATCATCATGTCCTAACAACAACATAATCAATGGCTTCTAACAACATCATGTCCTATGGTAGTCTTTCGAAAGGTTAATTTCTACACATGTCCACATATAGGTAGTGATATGAACTTTTCACCAACATTAAGAATAAGTAAAACTTATTGTACTTCAAAGATACTTGTTTTGTAATCCACCAAAATTAAGAATAAGTAAAACTTAGTTTCCTTCAAATATTAATTTTCCAAAAAAATGCATAATACTGGCAAACCTTTCAATCAAAAAGTGATGAGAAGGAAATTGTTTGATATAGCCAATAAAATGAAAGGAATTTTTTGTATCCTTGAAATACTTCTTATATCTAATAGATTCATCGACTTCTAGAACTATGGGTCCCAAATATATGTTCAATAGAGAGATGCAAACCTAAGAGGAAGAAAAACATCCTAACTTGAATAAAGAACCTTCACATTAATGAGGGAAGAACCATCTACATAAAGACACATCCCTATCTTGGATAAATGAAAATATAGCTTTGAAGGATGATTGAAAAGTTGAGCATGTGAGCATGTGAGCATGTTGATGATGATGTTGATGTTGATGATGATGATGTTGATGAAGATGATTATGATTATGATGTTGATGTTGATGATGACAATGATGATGATGTTGATGATGCTGGTGATGATGATGTTGATGATGATGATGATGTTGATGACGATGATGACAATGATGATGATGATGATTATGATGTTGATGAAGATGATGACAATGATGATGTTGACGATGACAATGATGATGATGATGATCTTGATGATCATGATTATGATTATGACGATGATGATGATGATGATGATGATGATGATGATGATGATGATGATGATGATATTGATGACGATGATGATGATTATCATCATCATGAGGATGAGGATGATGATGATGATGATGATGATGATGATGATGATGAAGATGATGATGATGTTGATCGTGACGACGATGATGATGATGACGATGATCATGAGGATGACGATGATGATGATGACGATGATGATGAAGATGATGATGATGTTGATGATGATTATCATCATCATGAGGATGACGATGATAATGATGACGATGATGATGAAGCTGATGATGATGGTGATGATGATGATGATGATGACGATGATCATGAGGATAACGATGATGATGATGATGATGATGACGATGATCATGAGGATAACGATGATGATGATGATGAAGATGATGATGACGGTGATGATGATGTTGATGATGATTATCATCATCATGAGGATGACGATGATGATGATGACGATAATGATGAAGATGATGATGATGGTGATGATGATCATGAAGACAACGATGATGACGATTGCCTTATGATGATGATGATGAATATGATGATGTGTTATGATGACGACGATGATGATGTGTGATGATGACGATGATGACTATGAAGATGATGACAATGAATATGTTGATGATGATGATGATGATTATGATGTTGATGTCAACGATGAAAATGATGATGATGATGATGATGATGATGATGATGACGACGACGATGATGATGATGATGAAGATGAAGATGATGGTGATGGTGATGATGTTAGTAACTCTTTTTTTTTTAAATAAGATAAAATAATAGTTCTAATTAAATATTTGCCTTTCAATATATTTCATCGTCTTCTTCGTCCATGTCATCATCTGTATCATCAGATACATAGTCAACATTGTAAGGATTGGCCGTATCATCATCGTCATCATCATCAATTACACTCATCGTGTCATCGTCGGAATAATCTTCATCGGCATTGTCTGCTACATCATCTGATTCAACTATTTCTTGGACATCTTCTGTTGGATCATCATCATCAGCTAAATCAAGTTGATCATGCTCTTCATCGTCATATTCTTCTTCCAAAGAACCCTCTTCATTACCATCATCTAGGTTATACTTTTCCAGCCTTCCCCTTGGATCGTGTCTCACAACAAACGACTAGCCCGCTTTACCTTGAACCTCTGAGTAAAATACTTGTTCACGTTGGCTTGGAAGAACATAGGGCTCTGTTCCTGGCTCAAACAACCTTGTATTTACCATGATAAATCCATTATCATGTTCAATAATAGTTCTATTGGGATCACGTTGATTCAATCGTAACCTGTACCATTTGACAACGAATAGAACTACCTTAAAGGATTTAAAGTCGCACGATATAATATCTTCCAAATACCCATAGTATCGATTTTCTGAGACTTCTGGATGTCTGTCAGTTCTAGATGAAACATTGGTAACCTCAAAGACAGACGAAACCCCAGAATCTGATGTTTTCTTTGTTTCATCCAATTTTTTGATCCAATATCTACCTCCATTACAGACCATAGCCTTATGGTGTTTTACCTGCAATAAGAAATACACAAAAATATTACACAACCATTCAATCCTTATGCAACAATACATGAAAAATAAGAACATGTACGTAAAAAAGTAATTTGCAAAATAAAATATTTAGAGGGCTTGATTAATTATATGCTTGCCATTTTATCTTTTACACCATATGCCAAATTGATTTCTCTTTCTGTTAGATTGTTATCTCAATTGCATTGTGCTTCTTTTACCAATGAAGCCACACCTTCCCATGATATTCCATGACCCGATTATGTGCATCGTTCAATCCATACCTTCGTCCAGTCAATATTGTTTGCGATGTATAAATGAATTGCATCCCATTCTCGACCAACTGTTTAATGACAATAACCATTAAAATGAAAGAAAGGTGCAAATCTCCTGAACAAAGTATATGCTCTTAATTGAAGCAATTATGACTAGCAAATAAAATTAGAATATGAAGGATATAATAAACATCCACTAGCTAATAATTACCTTTCAACTTCCTCAATATACCTTTCCCCTTCAGTTGCTCCCCTTCAAATTTGTTATTGGAGTCTGAATCACAAATGCGACGTAAATTGAGCTTTGACGCTAAAATAGGAAGATATTCACTAATATACAACATGTTTTGGTATACCGTATATCCTTCCATCATAGAACCCTCCGCATGTGCTCGTTTTCTCACCAAACCCTTCATAAATTTCAAGTGCCTCTCAACCATCCACATGGACCTTGAGTGCACAAGTCCACACAACTCAATCTCCTCAACTTGGTGTATGAGGTAGTGTTCCTGTGCATTGAAAAATGCTGATGGTAGATGCTTCTGCATTTCACACATGAGACGAGGAATTTCTCTCCTCCAATACTTTATATCTTCTTTATGGATTTCTTTAGATGTCAACCATCTACAAGTGATGCAAACCAATAACGATATTTAACAAAAATAAACATTAAATTACAATATATGCTGAAATAGTGCACAAAAAAACAAATATAAATTATTATACGGAGAATTAAAGAAACACTAAGCACATGCAAGTAATCGCTAGTTACCCCATGTATTTACCAAGATTATATATAACTTATTTGACATTGTTGTCAAAGTTGTCCATGAGAGAGAGAGGTAGAACATACTGTATCAATATACAAACCATGCCATTTATTAAACAAAGAGTATACAAACAAGAAAAAATTATATGGACATAACAATAATATTTACCTTGATGAAGACATGCCAATCATGTGTTTTGACCCCCGCAAAATCACCTTTTTTGGTTATGATATTCTTCAAGTTTGCACAAAATCCAGTGGGAAATTTAATTTTCCGCATTACTTCTTTGACAACATTGCTTTGTTGCTCCGTAAACATCCATGGAATTGAGTTTATATTAACTTGTTCTCCGTTGGTATGAAATTGGATGACATCTTTCATTGCATGGTTGCTTTCTTGAATGTCTTTGCACACTTTCACAACTTTATCTTTCTCCATCCTTAGCTCTATTAGTCGCCATAAGGTTTCAGTAACATTCTTTCCAATATGCATTGTATCAAACAAATGAGCAATTTGTAGGTGCTCATAGTAGGGCAACCTGCTGAATTGAATAGGATAACATTTCATTCCTAGTGGAAGCCCATTAATGCCTTCATGATCACGATGGACATCATGAATATTAGTTTATAATTAATAAATTACATCATAAATCAAATATGGCCACTACAGCAAACAACTCACAATAAAAATTAAAATACATAACAATTCATATACAATGATCCATACATACCATGATGACGATTTCTATTGTATTGCATCTTCCAAAGGTGAGGTGTCATTCTTCGTGATTTTAATGCAGTCTCCTGCTTCCCATTGAAAATATTTTTTTCAGTTGTTCTATACCTATGATTCTTAGAGAGGAAATGCTTATACTCATCAAACACCTCCTTTCTTAAGCTTTTTGAATGACGATATTTTATCTTAGGACCACAAATTGGACATGCAAATTTACCCTTTGTCTGAAGACCTACAATATTTAGATATGGAATATCTATGTCAAATATATTCATATATAAAATATTCTAACTACTCCATATCATTAAATGCAATTAAAGTGGAACTTAAAATTACAAACCACAAAATGAAGTTAACCCAGGGGCATCGTGTATTGTCCATACAACCATTCCATGTAATTGAAATTGCCTTTGTCATATTGGTCTAGATACGTCATACATAGTTATGCCATTCCATAACTTTAGTAGCTCATCTATAAGAGGTTTGATGTATACATTCATATCTTTGACTTGGAACTTACCTGATTCATTTGAAGTACATATAAAATATATCATTATGAGAACCATTAAAATATATAAACCATGCAGAAGAGTAAATAATAGATATATATATCAAATTAAGAAACATATTACAACAAATGAGATGCCACAACTACATTATAAATAAAACAATTTTCATCAAAAATACCTGGAATACTCATCGACAACATTATGTGCTCCCTCTTTATTGACAACAATGGAGGAATGTTATTGTTGATAACAAAAATAGGCCACACCATGTAATTGGAATTCATCTGTGCAAATGGATTAACACCATTTGCTGCCAAAGAAATCCTAAGATTATGTGGTTCTTCTTTAAAGTGAGGCCACTTTTCCTCCATATCTCTAAAAGCAGAACCATCTGCAGGCATTTGGATAACATCATCTTGACTTATGTTCCTAGCATGGTAATCCATAAATTGCACTATGTTTTTGCACCTGAACAGTCGTTGCAAATGTGGAATGGTGGGAATATAATGAAGAACCTTCTGATGCACCTTTTTTGTTACTTTATCTGTATGATATCTACTTACATGACATTCCGGACATTCTGTTGCGAATTCATGCTGAGTATAATATATAACATGGTCATCAGGGCATGCATGAATTGCTTCATAATGCATTCCAATCTCTTTCATGATGGAAGATAAATCTCGATATGTGCGAGGTAAAATATTTTATGGTGGTAACAAAAATTCAGCTATCAAGCTACAAAAAAATAAAAAAATTGTTAGTGTAATAAATAAATAATATTAACGAAACACGCTTCATCTGTACGATGATCAATAATGAGTTAACAATACAATTATTAGAGGAATACAAATAAACTTTATCACGATCCTATATATGTGATGGATTATTTTACATACCTTAGCATCCGTGTGATTGCAATGTTTGAAAGACCATTCATAACCTTCAATTTCATTATCAACAATATAGTAGAGAGAATATTTGTTTTGGAGCCTTCATAAATGGTTTCATATGCCTTATCGAGAAGAGGTATATCATGAACATCATCAAATTCGTCATCATTTTCATTATCAACGTCATCGTCATCATCCATTTTAATGTTAAATGAATCATGGATCAATGTATTTGTACCATCATCTTCAATTACATTATCAGCATGATCATCTTGTTCAATATGATCATTCACTTGTTCTCCATTAAACATACACGCTCCATGATCCTGATCCTGAACTTGTTCTGAAAGCACTTCCTCTGGACGATATGTTTTAGGGTGTCTTTCCTTTAATATAAATACATGGAAACATCAATAGATATACATTAATATATGAAAAAAAAATACATACAATTACCAAAAAAATGAATATAATAAACTTTATAATGCTAAACCTACAAATTGACGATATTCGTTCCCCCCCTCAATGTGTCCATGTTCCCTACAATGTTTTGTGGTTGTTGAGATCAATATTATTCTCCTCTTAAATCCCCTGCATTGAGTACATGGACAATAACAATTGCCACCACCCCTTCGTTTTGTTGCATCCCATAGTCTAGCAAGCAATTGTCAGTTGTCTTCGTTTGGATCCGGAATATTTAATCTATTTGACATTTTGTCACAAACTTCGTTAATGAATATAACCGGTTGTATTAAAAAATCAAGTTCCATGCATCAACATTTTGTCAAATGGAGAGAAGTCGAAGAATAAAAAATTCCCGGCAAACTGTCTATTGATGAAAAAAAAAATTTCCCACAACTGCCCGTTGAAGAATAAAACAATTCCTGAAAACGTCCGTCAAGGAACAAATTATTTTCGCAAATTGTCCGTCGCTTCTACAACAAACATGTCGAAATGTTTAATACAATTTATATTTATAATGGACATGTGTCGGATATTCGACACCTTGAACATATTTACCGTTGAAAATATGGGACCATAAATTTAAAATAATTTAAACCTTACATTTAAAATTAAAAAAAACTTATACATCCCGTCGGAGATCCAACGCCAAGGAATCGGATAACTGACACTATTGCATTCACAAACCATCGGTTATCCAACACCCTACCATCGGATATCCGACATCCGACCATCAGAGATCTGGTACTAAAGGGTCGGATCTCTGACACTCTAGGGGTCGGATATCCGACGCCATTGTGTTAGATATTTGATGGCGCTATAAATATTTTTTGATCAGAATTCTTTTCAGTGATTGCTGTCCGACACATCCGTGCAAAATGTCGGATGACGTCGGATTCTGACATCGGATTTTGGGTTCAAATCCTGTTGTGTTATTTCAAAGTCTTCAGTCCCTCAAGATGGTACAAAATATCCTAGGATATGTGAATGCACATGAAGTCGAAGGATTCATTAAGCTGATTTAAAAACTTGTTATTCTCAACATACTACTGTGGCTCATATTCTCTTCCCATTCTCATCCTAAACATGCCTTTTTTTCACAATGCTACTGACATATCTGCCTTCCAATCAATGTAATTGAAAGGTATAAGGATTCTAGGTATGAGAGATGAAGAATTCTCCATTTTTATGTATGCTGATCAGTCAATTCTTCAAGAAGATACATAGATACCTGCAAAGAACACTGCAAAACCAATTCAATTCGCAATCATATGTCAATTCAAACCTTTCCACCTCGACATGTGCACTTTCTCAGAGTCTGTCACACATGTAGGGACTTCTTTGGATAGAATCCATAGTTAGCAAGGAAATAATTGAAAATTTATGTGGAAACTCAGCTGTTGTTGGTGCATAATGGAGGTCAAAAAAAATTTGTTGCTATCCTAAACAAGGCTCTAATACCATGTTAAATTTGTGAACCATTGATCTACAAAAAATATGAAAGTTGTAGGAAGGGAATTATGCAGTGGAATAATCAAAGAGATTGTACACTGAACAGGAAATTCATGCCACAAATTTTAGATAAATCAGATAAGAACTGCTCATATAATCACAGCATTAACCTTAATTCATTAATCAATAATACAATGATTATACAATAAATAGAATTCGAATGCTAAATATTGAATTCAAATCTATCAGTTCTAACTGAATGAATAGCTAACTCAGTGTATCTAAATCACCGCTGGAGCTCACTAGTCTAACTTTGGATGTCTAAATCAGTCTACAATTAGTTAACTGATGAGGTAGGTGGGAAAAAGGCACCACTCTCCCTGCATGCATGCAAAACTGGCACTAGGCTACTTAAAAGTGATCTAACGGCTTGTAACTAGAGGTTAACTCAACATAGCTGCTTACCTACCACAACCAACTGATGGAGGATACTGGTGGCACTCATAGTGGGATTCTATAGTGTAGGGATTTCTCCTAGAGGCATATAAACTCATACATGCACATGAAGTAAGTGGAAAATAACCTATAGGTGTGTCCCCCACATTGTAGTACAGTAATAATAACTCCCTAAGTTAGGAAAACTGACCAAATATAGTATATTGGACAAAGGAGGATTAATTAATCCTAACAAATGAAATTGTTAGTCTCCTCCAACCTATTAATGAAATAGGAGGAAGTTTAGAACCTTTCCAATCTCTATCTGCTTCAGTGGAGGAATGGCAACAAGCTCTCGATAGGTTTCTTGACAAGGGAGCTTCTGAGGTAAAAAAAAAAATGTTACAATTTCCTTGCAATGGTAGTGCAACAAGATGAGGATCACAAGAATAAGAGGGAAAAAAACTTAAATGACATGAGAATAAATCTGCTTCTTTGTGGATTTTGAGAGGAAAGTTTAATGCTTCTATTCTAGACAAATAAAAGGATAGTCCCATTTTTTATTTACATCCAAAAGATCATTTGGAAAAAGGACTAAAATTGATGTCTTTAAGAGAAAGGTTGAAGACAAGAAGTCAAAGCATTTGAATTACATCTAAATCACTACAATAATGAACTTAAGAAAAATCTACACATAGGCCTTCCATATGTATTCCATGTAGCCCGTAATCAGTCTAAGAATTTGAGGTTGTCTGTAACAAGTCTAATTCTTTAAGCTTCTAACATATGTTATGTATCAAAAAGTTTAATTAGTTGCTTTATGATGTTTACAAAATTGAAGAAGGAAAAAAATCATCACAACAATAATTTAGAGCTTTCACTCATGCAATCTCAAAGTTTGACAAACTATGGTGATGGCAAATTTGGGTCCATTTATTTAGCTATAAATTATTGAGGTGAACTATGAGTAATCTTGGGTACATGTATGTTCCAATTTTATTCCCTAATATGTACAAATTGTATTAATGAATATGTAATAGTCGTGTCAGTGGTCGTCAGAAATAAACTCTCTATGTGATCAGTTAATGGATAAAGGGAATTTTTTTTAGTGACAGACATGAGGGCCTTCTTAGTCATCATGGCCTCATAGAGGCCATGATGATTATGGGAATTGTATTCTACAACACCATTGTAGTGAACAACGTTGGGTGCAATGGTTTTGTTTTGGATATTCCAGTGGATACCATAGTTATTGATTTTGTATGGCGATTCATCCCATCTTATGGTATTTGCGGAAGCACTGTAGACCAAGCAATAGTCCGTCACTAGTTTTCTTTCACATTACAAGTTCCATATTTTGGTAGGAAACATTTCGTGCCACCACAAAAGCTTGGCACTTCATTCATGTATATCCATATTCCATCAAAGGGAACAATTTGAATGAATTGGGAGATCTCTTTTGTCCAAGTCTGGTTAGTTTTTGGATTCATAAAGTCAAAAAGTATACTGATCCAAGCCAAACTTGGGAAAGGTAAAGTTTCCCAACTTGCTTGATGAATGTATATTCTTTCATTGCTTGGTTAAATGTGTCATAGCTCTGCTAAGTTTTCCTCCATGTGAGATAACTAAAAATGTAAAATATTCTGTTGCATGATATAAGTTCCATTAGGGGCTCATGAAAAACCTAATTACATATCAAAGAGATCCTTGATCAATAAGCTCAATTGGGAAATTATAGATAATACATTTGTTATTCCTTGATACACCTATCAAGCTTGAGTGGAAACGAACTAAATAGCATGAAATATCAACACAATTTTAGGGTGAAAAATAAGTTTGTAGGGTCTTTAAGTATAATGTTGACATCAAAATGTTTATGTTATTTTTCGGTTGACTTGCTTTTTCTCTGGTATTTGTTGATGGTTTTCTTTTTAAAATGCATTTCCTTTACCCTGAATATGTCCTTCATGTGTTTAAGTATGGTTCTCATCCATGAGAACTTAACCTTTACCAATCATGTCATCCATATTGACAAAAAAAAACATAAAATAATAATAAAAAAATTTGATCAATTTCTCAAAAATTGCCACTTTTTAAGAATACTTGATACCTCAAATTTTGAATATATAAAGAGAAATGTTTTTTGAAAATTTACAGGAAATATTTTTTTTCACAGTGGAAAAGACAGCTTTATAGTATATAATGTTGTGTCTAAAAACAATGAGTACATACATCAAGATCAACATACTTATCCATCGAGTCAACAGAAAACTCAAGTCATTCACAAACTACAAAATAGTGGCAGATTCACCAAAATGCCATAATAGGCCCATCACAAAACAAAAACGTCATATGACAAAAACCTGGTACCCAGTCCAACATGAGCATTACAGCTCCAAACCAAAATGGTAATATCCACAGAAAAAGACCAGTTTTGAAGAGAAATAAGGCCACCAAGGTGACAGATAAGAAAAAATAGTGAGCTAAAAACCCTGTAAAACACCCTAAGCAATAGTCTTGCAAGAGAGAAGCTCTTTCCAAACAAGTACACCCGGATCCATGCTTAATCCTTGTTTAGATAATTTTTCGGCATGTACATTAAATTCCCGATAAATGTGACTAAAGGGAAATAAAGAAAAGAAGTCAATGAGCTTCCTAGTTCTCCCGATGCAATGAGAAAGAAAAAGAGACTACAATTGATGAATACTGAGAGCCCAATCAATAATAACATTCGAGTCTCCCATAACCATATGAATACCAATGTGTTGGGATTTGGAAAAAAAAAATACCCCAAAGAGCTAATAATTATGCCCGGGTGTTGGATCCCTTAGCAACATTCATACAGATCTAGAAAGCATGATTTTTCTCCAACTGGATGACCATCCCAGCGCCACAAAAGCCATTCTGCTCAGCATAATCGAAGAAACCAACCATCTCAGAAGTAGGCAGCTCCAGGTAGCGGGTGGTACAAATTTTTGGAGGCATGGCACAAGCTAAAACCTGAGCAAAAAAAGACAAAATTGAACGAGTTATTCGACCCAGATCCAAGGGTAGCATATGAAAGATGATATGATTTCTGGTGCACCAGAACTCCCAAATGCAGAATAATACCAGCTCAAGCCGAATAATAGTGTGCTCTTCAACTTTTTCAAGAAAATCTGAGAGATTATCAGTATTCCAGATCCATGTGCATTCCATAAAACCACAGAGCTGAGACAAAATCCCACGAAAAATCGGGCAATGAAAAAAAATGTGTTCAATCGACTCAGAGTTCGCCTTGCAAAAAATACACCAGTAGGGAACCTGGTAGCCACGCCTCATTAACATGTCCCAATTCAAAATCTTATGCTTAAGAGTTGTCCATGCAAAACACTTCACCTTGGATGGAACATGATTCTTCCATACGATGTGATTCCACCAAGCTAGTTGAGCACACTTGTGAAATTTTATAAGGGAAGTATAGGCCAAATTAGTCGTCACATAACCATTCCCAGGATTTCCCGCCTAAACCAAGGTATCCAATTCCTCCGATAGAAATATGTGGGATACCCTCAACTGAGTGGTAAAATATTCCCATTCCATCGCAACCTCACCAACCAACCCAAAGATTGAGTAGTCTTACATGCCGGAGAAGGATTCATACAAACATTGTATGCATGCTTAATAATAGTGATCCCCTTTTCATGTAAAATCCTTAAAAGAGGGTAGGAAAACTTTACAATGTCAATACCTGCAATAGAATCAATACCCAGAGAGATATTATTACCTCTACTAACCGACCAACAAATTTCCCTTATAATACATGGGAGAGATGAGCACAAGCTGCACCAGATAGCAAAGGCTTGTTTAGTAGAGAATTTTGTGTTTAATAGCCAGGTAGAATAAATTAATAATTTCAAGTACTTAGAGCTGATGATCCTACACCAAATATTGCACAAAAACAAACCTCTCCACAAGCTTTTAGCACAGAGAGTAGTATTAAAAAGACCCAAATGTTTGAAGCCCCAGCCACCCCATGACTTGGGAAAGGATAAGGATTCCCAATCAGCCATATGGTACTTGAACTGATCATGAGTACCCCGCCATAAAAAATGAAAGAAAATACCACAAAGATCATCCAAGACCCTAGCAAGTACCCAGAAAATACCAAACCAATAAACCAACAGAGATTATAAAACAAAAGTAATTAGAGTCTTACGACCCCCTAGAGAGAGCCACTTAGAGGTCCATCTTCTCAAATGGTAATGAACTTTCTTAATGAGCCAGTCCCAATCAGAGCGATGATAAGAATTAGGCCTGAGGAAGAAACCCAGGTAAGAGATACCAGCATCCAAATGATCATTGCAGATAGAAAAAACAAGGGTAATGTCCTGTAAAATGGAGTCCTCAATTCTGCAATGTCTGAAATAGGATTTAGTGATACTAAAAGTCATGCCCAATGTAAGACAAAAATATCAGATAGAACTTTAATATAATGCCATTCAACAACAGATCCAGAACCAAAAATAATAGCACCATCAACAAAAAGTGTGTGTGTAATATTAATAGTCTCGAAAACTTTCACATCCTTAATCTTCTTATCATTCTTAGCCTGATTAAGAAGTAAACTAAAACCTTCAATGATAAGCAGTAAAATATATGAGAAAGTGGACAACCTTGATGGATGCCATGCGACCCCTTCAAGAACGTCAAAGGTGAACCATTAACAAGAACTGCAAAGGATGCTGAATTGATGCAAGACATAATCCACTCATCAATAGCCCCGGGTAATCCAATTTGAATAAGGATCAAGTGGAGAAAAGAATGATCAAATTTGTCATAAGCTTTCTCGAGATCAAGCTTTAAAACCAAATCCGAGAGATTCTTTAGTTTAATCGAGTGTAATGACTCCTGAACAATACCGGTCGCATCCAAAATCTGCTGATCCAGAAGAAAACAAATTGTTTTGCAGATATAGCCTTCCCCAAGGGCACCTTCATTCGTCCAACAATAATTTTAGTGGTGATCTTATACAGAAGATTGCATAAGGAAATGGGACGAAATTCAGCGAAAGAAGTCGGTCTATCCACCTTAGGGATGAAAGTCAAGAAAATGGTATTAAGACCATCCGAAATATGTCTAGTAATTCTCGTCTCTTCAATACCTGCCACAGGCTCTAGACCAATCATATCCAAAAAATGAACATAGAATTCCATGGTCCAACAATATGGACCCAGAATTTTGTCCCGAGGAAAGGCCTTTAAATTAATTTCAACTTCTTGTAAATCAACAGGACTTCCACGCTTATCACAGTCCGTCGATGAGAACATAGTCGGATACAATCTCAAAACCTTCAATTGCTCAGAAATATTATGAGACTTCGGATCCTTATAGAGGTTAGAAAAGAAATACATGACATTTCCCTTAATGGATTCTAGATCTATGACCAAATCCCCAGAATAATCCACTGATTCCCATATCGAGTTAGTGATCCTCCGACGGTTAGCAAAGTTGTGAAAATATTTAGTGTTTTCGTCACCTGCATGAAGCGAGATTGCACAACTTTGTTGCCAGAGGATCTCTTACTTGTGGTCAAGAATAGTCTGTCTCTTTTGAAAGAGGTATTTGATAAGTTTAGAATGATCACTACCGAAAAATTCCACACCAATATCATCCTCCAGATGCCCAATTTCATTTTCAATAAAACAGAGAGATAGGTTCTCCAACCTTTTCTCCACTTTTTCCCAAGCTCTGAGCAGAGTCTGAAGTCTAGTAAGATTGTAGAGAAAAGCTTGGATCATAGAGAAATGAGCAGGAATCTCTGAAGACAGATCCACCGAACTAGAAGAGACCAAGGTATTGAAACCCTCCACAGAAAGTCACGTGGGGTTAAATTTAAAAGGATAATTGAAATTACACTTGGAGAAATCACACTGAAGGATAATGGACTTGTGATTCGAGCAACCAGAAGAGAGATTCCAACTTATGTACTGACCCAGAGAGCTGCAAAATGAATTGACATAATAAATATAATCAATACATTTGGAAATACCTACAGCACCACAACAACCATTAGACCAGGTAGGAGACAGAACCCCTAGCAAAATGTCCACCAGACTAGCATCCTCGAAAATGGTGTGAAAATAATCCGACAGTGGATCAAATTCCTGACCAAAACCCCAAATTTCCTCAGCAGACCAAGTGAAGTTAAGGTCACTAACTAAAATAAGATTGGGAAGGGAAAGAAGTCCCCTAGCAATGAAAGAATCCCAAAAAGAAACCCTATGCACGTAAGTGGACCTGTGCAGTAAAACCCTTCAGACTCCTAATGAGAAGGATCCTAGCACATGTTTGGAAAGCATGAAGATCCACCATAACAGGGTTCCATCCCACAAGAATTCCCCCCGAATTCCCACAAGCATCAAGTGCACTAGAAAACCACCCAGGAGGAAGCTTAAGAAAAAGGTCACAAGTCGCCTCCCCAGAAGACATGGTTTCTTGAAAAAACACAACCAAGGGATAGGTAGAATCTAGGATATGTTTAAAAATGGTGTGTTTAGTCCCCTCTCCCAGGCCACAGATATTGAAGGAGAGAAAATTCATTGGGTAACCTCAAAAGAGGCCGCATTTGCTCTAAGGGCCAAAGGAGGAGAAACGACCGCACAGTCACTCAACCCTCGAGAGGAGAGTGAAACCAACTTGGGATTAACAAAAGCCTTATCTATAATATCATCCTTCAATCCATTCATACCTTTAGACTGTTTATTCACCTTACGGACTATGGAAAAACCCCGGTTAACAGTAGGAAGAGGAAGCACATTGACACAAGGGGAATCAACCAAAGCATAGATAGGATTATGATCGAAAGGGAGAGAAGAAGAAGGAGAATGAACATTAGCAGCCCAAGGTAATTGAGAATCATCAGTACATCCAGCCACCAGAGCTTCAAAGGCCATCGGATCATCCAATAAGGAGGAGGGGGGTAGAGCAATATTAAGACCATCCCTAGAAGGGAGAGGCAGGTACACCATAGGGCATAAGGGTTCCCCTACCAAGACCCGTAAAGGAGTAGAGAGTTAAGGATCCATAGGCCCCACAGACCCTCCCAAAACCCCACCCCCAACCAAATATGCTTGAACAAGAGAAGACCTACCCACCAGCCAAGAAGACGGGGTGCACTCCATGTCATCCCCCAGAGTGAGTGCACCAAGAATATCAACAGGATCAATAAATTTAAGGAGAAGAGGGACATTTTGAGTGAACTTACCGAAAAAATCATGTGTTGAATACTTGTCAAGTGGGAGAGGAAATTGAATGTCCTTGAGACTGGTATCCAGTGGATCTTTTCCAAGATGCGAGGAGCCTAATAGCTTCCCAGGTAATGGACAAGAGAATTTTGAGTGACCCGTTTGTTTGCAACAATGGCATCGGAAAGCAATCCACCAGTAGTCAATTTTTTGCACAAAAGAACCTTCATCCCATAAGATATCCATCTTGACAGGTAAACCCTCAGTGAGATCCATATCCACCAAAACAAGCAGAGCAGTTTGGTCAAAACCCAATAAACGCTCCTCCTCCATAAGAATAAAATTCCCAATGGAATTTGCGGTTGCCATGAAACCCTGAGTGTTCCAACATTATATTGGAAATTCAAGAAAGATGACCCAAAGGTGGTGGTGGATCACCCTTGCAGTGCTAGAGTCGAATCCCACAAACCATCAACCCAACACCAAAGAACCAAGACCCAATATCCAATACTGGGTTTCAATGGTAGCCCTATCCTCAACAGTGAGAAACTAAAAAAGGACCCAACCATTAATCAACATAACCAATTTAAGAACAATTTTAAGGGGTGGTTTCCAGACCTCCCTCACCCAGGACAGGATCTCCAAACGCGAGAGTTTTACATACTCAAACCTGCCAACAAGGGCACATTGAGCTAATTCCGAAACCATGTCAATGGTTACATCACGACCCAGAATGCAAATAGGCTGACCATGTTTCACCTTCTTGAGGACACCATTTGCAGGAGTGTGTCAACCATGAGCACCCACATGACAACCCTTCAACATCTGCGAGTCAAACACCGTAGCGATGGGATATGTACGTGCCGACAAAGCTAGGAGAGAACCTGCACTAAGGTCATTAAGAGACCCATCACCCGTCCCAGAAGGAAACAAAACAGAAGATGGATTCACCTTAGAACAGTGCACCCTCTCATTAGGGTTTCTACGAAAACCAAAATCCTTCGCCAAATATAAGGCCATCTCCAAGAGCCACAAGGAAAACCACCCGCAATATTAATACCAGCAGAAGAGGGACATAAACAGAAGATGGCTTCTAAATATAAAACCATCTATACCAAACAACAAAATCAAAAACACCGATGAAAATGGCGTTCCCACTTTTTCAACAGGTTGGTACTAGGTCTGTTGTGGAGGTAGACTTAACTCCTGTGGTCAGTAGTCCCAGTAAAATAGAGAAACTAGTAACAAAAACCCAGGAACCCACCAAAGGGAACACCATAGTTATAAGGAGAAACAAACAGTCAAAAAGACAGACCTAGTCACCAGTAAAACAAATAAACAACGTCTGAATACTGCCCAAGAAACCAGTACAGAAAAATCGAGGCCGACCAGAAAAAAATAGGAGTCATGTGACAGTATACAACCAGCATGTCGGGAGCACAATCATAATCCCAGAAAAAATGTCAACATAAATATATATAGAAAGAACCCTGACAAGGAGCAGAAATTTGACAACCCACCAAGAGAGCGTCAAACCCAAAAAACAAGCCACAACAACAACCAAGGAAGAGAGTTCCAAGGAAACCCTGAGCAACAAGCCGTAAACTGCTAGGGTTTGCAAAAATTCCTACCCCCCTTCAGAGTCGCAACAACCAAATAAAGATAAAGTAAAAACCCATAAAACTCGTAAAAACACCAAAGGAAACATCATAACAGTTCTATGGAACAATCAGTATTACCGTCACAACCACCAATCACCCAAATAAACACTGCGACAAAACCGCCCAAAAAAAAGGGTAAAGATAAATAGAGGTCAACCCGTAACTACCGGAGTCACGAGAAAAGAAACGACTGGCACACCAAGAGCACATACATAGACCCAATATGTAAAGTCAAAGAAAAAAATAGTAAACAGATTGAAACTTGACAAAAATCAGGAGAAAGATAGCCCATCAAGAGAGCGGCAAAGCCAGAACAAACCTCGGCACCTTCGAGGTAGACACAACCAAGGAAACCCCAAACAACAGAGCCGCAGAATGCTTGGGTTTGTGAAATGACCTACCTCCAGAGATGCAGACCACTCCGTCCAAGGTTTGTGTAGTTGTCGAGAAATATATTGTTCTATAATTAAAAATATCAGTAACTTATATTTAAAGAATTTGTAGCTTTCACAAAAAGTAACAATGTCCATTATATTTTTGAATTAAAGCTTTGTGAAAATTTTGTAGGCCTTCATCATCAGTGTTTCTTTCCCTAATCATGAGTAATAGTATTACCAACAAATTTGGTAACTCCTCATCATCAACATGGTTTCTTTCTTTTGGTAATATAATAACCCATCATCAAGAAACCACTGACTAAAAGTTCCACATAGCTTTAATCCAAGAACATGATCCTAGTATTTAAATTGCTATAAACTGATCCCACTTTCTATCAATTTAGATGGATTTTAGTACATGGATCAATAATTATCACATATCTCTTGGCTGGATGCATGGAGCTAATCCATGAAAAAATGCATCTTAGTTCCTAGATAGTTTACAGGATCCAAAGTAAAATCCTTGAAGTCCTCGATGTAGTCAATGCCATTCCATATAACATCTAGTGGAATATATTTTTGTTTGTAACCAACAATAAATGATTATAGATGTGAGACGTCATTGTAACCCTATCTACACTGATGGAATCCTACCAAACATTGTTGGATCAGAAGAATACTTCTTCGTTATTATTACATACATCCAAAAACTCTTATTATTATTTTAAAAAATTGTCAACTTCAATTGTGTTCTAACTCTTAGGCATCATATGAAAAACTAATAAAAACTAGTAACATTGTTTCTAAAACAAATTAAAACCTTTGAATAATTAAGATCATGCCTTTTTTATTTACTTTATATCAAGTATAAACAAAACAGGGATGTACGAGAGAAAAAATGAGCTCTGAGGTACAAGCGAGGTGGAAGGATTGAGGACGAACCAGAAGTTGCAGGGTTTCGAAGGTCAGCAGGATCTACCCGGGTTGTTTCCTACACCTCCTCTCAGGGGGAAGGGCCTCGGGATGAGTGAGCATTCAGAGGGTGGGCCACATGCCACCATTTTGAGCTCGAACATGGAAACCAAGAAAGGAAAAGGACAAGCGAGCATCCATGATCCAAGAAAAGATGGGGAAGGAACAAGCAGGTCCAAGAAAGAGGACACAATGAAAATCGAGACAAGGAGGTCAGGCCAATGTTTCCTAAAATCAAAAATCGTGCCAAAGCTTCAAATTAATTCAGAAAGGGTAGGGGAAGACATACAATACATAAAATACCGTGCCTTCACAGGAAAGTTTGTTGGGATCTTGCCCCATAGAGAAAACTCTGGTGTGGTGGATTAACACCATGTGGAAACCACAAGGGCACTATGATCTTCAGTTGGGGGATAAAGGATTCTTTACGATAATATTTTTCAATGAAGAGGATAGAACAAGAATTTTTGAGAATGTTCCTTATTTCTATAACTCTGCAAACCTATTCTTAAGGACATGGAAAGAATGATTTAACCCTGATAAACAAAACCTCACGATTGCCCCAGTCTGGATCAGAATGTATTCCCTTCCAACGGAGTACTGGAAGGAAGAAATATTTATGGATATTGGGAACACCCTGGGGAACTTTTTCAAAGTCTTAGAGCAAACCAGGCAGAGGTGATATACTTCATATGCTCAAATATGTATTTACCTTGACATCTCTAAGGATCTCCCAGATGGAATGGAGTTAACGTGGGATGATGAGGACTGGTTCCAAGCTATAGACTATGAACATATTCCATTCAAATGTAGAATATTCCATGAGCATGAACACTTATTTTGTGACTGCCCACAAATTAAAAGACCAGGAGGAAAGAAAGACCAGGAAAATCAAGATGCCGAAGGCTTTACCAAAATCCATACCAAGAATAGACCAACCAAAAAGCCAATGGGACCTGAGATTAATAAAAGAGTGCAAACTCAAAACAAGTTTGAGATTCTCCAATAGGACAAGGAAAGTAATAAAGATGCCCAACAAAATGACCAGAATAAATATCAGCAGGATCTGGGTCCATATCTGAGTAAGCAGGACCCGGCCCAACAAGCGCACCAGGAGATAATCAAGAATGTTATGATGGCAATAGAAATAGAGAGCGAAGATATGGAGATAGGAGATCTAGATCTGGATGGGCTTGAAGTTGTATGCTCTAATAGGACTACTGCTTAGATCCTCCCCCATAACAAGTTTATCTACTAGAAAAGGCTATAATCAAGGAAAATAATATGAAGTTTCTGGGAATTACGTATGAATCCCTTAAAGACCCAGATAGAAAAAAGAAAGGGAAAAAAAGATAAACAGGGGAGGCCTAGTAATGTGCAAATAATCAAATTAGTAGGGGTGAAACTAGTGGCATCGGGGAAATATCCAACTATAGATACAACCTTCTCTCCTGCAACCCAATAAGTTTCCAATGCAGATTACATCTTGGAATATTAGAGGATGCTACAGTGCTCTGAAAATCTGTCTTCTAAGAAGAAGGATTGAAAAGGAAAAAAACGAAATTATATTTATGTAAGAAACCAAATGCTAGGAATATGAGCTTAGAATTATTGCTGGAAAAGTATGGCAGGATTGTGAAATGGTGGTGATGGATGCTAATGGGGCGGCAAGAGGGATAGGAATCTTGTGGAACCCTTGTCAGGTGGCTCTCTCTGGCTTCTTAGCAATGTCACACTCTCTTTCAGCCGATTTCCACAGTTTAGGTACCATAATCAGAGGGTTCTTGACCAATGTTTAGGATCCACCTAGGGCAGAGTAGAAATTGTCCTTCCTGGAATCGCTAACGACTCTCAAGAAGGCTTCTGATGACAAGCCGTGGATCCTCGACAGAGATTTCACAGGAATATTGACAAGAAAAAAGGCAGAATATGACTTTTAAACCCTGTAAGTGTTTTATTCAATGATATAATCGAAAACCTTGAGTTGGTAGATGTAAGAACGACTAACGGTATCTATGCGTGGAACAACAAACGAGCTGGAGACAGAGTGATAGCATGTTGACTTGACCGGTTTTTAATATTTGAATCCATCATGATGGCAGGAGGAGGGGTAAGAGTTGTAGTCCTTCCATCAGCAGACTCTGACCACTGGCCAATTAACCTGGATTGGGAAAATGCAGGGGTGAACCCTTGCAAACCCTTTAGATTTGAGAAGTTTTGGCTACTTCAGGTGGACTTTCCTGAGAAACTTTGTGAATGGTGGGAGGAATTCCCACCCATCAGAGGAACTAGGATGTTTCAATTCCAACAGAAACTCAAGCTTTTGAAAAATAAAATCAAGAAATGGAAGAAGGATTCCTTTGGAAATATTTTCCAAGCAAAAAAGGATCTGGATAGTCAGATTCATGAGAATCAGATACAAGGTATGAGGATGGGATTTTCGGAGGAATTGAGGATTCAAGAAAAGAGGTTGATTCAGGAATTCAGTCATCGAGAACAACAGGAGGAATTCTACTAGAACCGGAAATCCAAAGTTAAGTGGCTCCAAGAGGGAGAACGCAATATGAACTTCTTCCACAAATCAACCATCCAACATCGTCAAGGAAACCGATTGGCGAGATTGAAAATGGAGGAAGGAGACATTGTGGAGTCCCGGGAGGATCTGGAAAACACTCTGAACTCCTTTTTTGCAAATATCCTGGAGGAACTGGCAGGGGACAGAGATGCCGCCCAGACGGAGGTGCTTCAGCACATACCAAAGGTTATCTCAGAAGAGAATAACCTCATGCTGGGGAAATCTATTACGATGGAGGATGTCAAGGCCACTATCAAGCAAATGGAAAAGGACAAAGCCCCTGATCCTGATGGGTTCACTTCAAACTTATTCCATGCATGCTGGGATTGGATAAAGGAACAAGTTTGGGCTTTGGTGGAGGACTCTAGGAGGACTGGAAACATTCTAATAGCTCTCAATTCCACTTTCCTTATGCTCATCCCAAAATAAAATGGCACAGAGGATCCTAGGAAACTTAGGCTGATCACTCTCTGCAACGTCATCTATAAAATAATCTCCAAGTTCATTGCTAATCGACTTTGCCTTTGCTTCCTCTAATCATCTCCCCTAAAAAGGTGGGGTTCATTGAAGGAAAGAAGATTTTGGATGGCATCATCCTGGTCCATGAAACTATGCATTCACTAAAAACCAAGAAAATCCTAGGTATGCTCTTAAAACTGGACTTATCAAAAGCCTATGATAAGCTTAACTGGAAATTCTTGGCAGGAATTCATAGGGCTTGTGGCTTTTTAGAGCAGTGGACGAAATGGGTTATGAATCCGGTGTCCTCTGCTTTCTTCTCAATCTTGGTAAATGTGTCTCTCTTGGCTCCCTTCAATGCCTCCAGAGGAATTAGGCAGGGGGATCCCCTATCTCCCTTCATGTTCATCATTGTTGCAGAATGGATAGGAAGATTGCTCAAAAGGAGACAGTATGAGAATAAGATTCGTGGATTATCCCTTATTGTGGGGATGGAACCCCAAACCCACCAACAGTTTGTGGATGATACCATGCTCATGGGACCATCCTTGGTTCAGGAGGCTCGAGGCATTAAAGAGAGTTTGAATACCTTCCTAGAGGCGAGTCCCCTCGAAATCAATAAGGACAAATCCCAGGTCTATTTCTTCAACACTATGAAACTCAATAAAAGGAATATCCTCAGAATTTTGGAGTTCTCTGAAGGCAAACTTCCCTCTAAATATTTAGGGGCTCCTTTAGCTGAATCTACCATAAGACAAATTTCTTGGAAAGAGTTGTTATATAAAATCAAACAGAAGCTCAGCCAATGGACTTTCAAAGCACTCAATTTTCCAAATCCACTCATTTTGGTAAAATCCGTTCTTCAAGCAATGCCTATCTATCTCTTCTTTGTGTTAGCCACCCCAAAATTAGTGACCAAACACATTAGAAATATTCAATGCAATTCCCTGTGGGGGGGATTGGAAGGGCACAGGAAATGGCCACTGGTGGACTGGCAAACCATCTGCACTCCTAAGGTAGTAGGGGGCCTTGGACTCCGATACCCACTAGACAGTAACAAGGCAATGGGAGCTAAAATTTGGTGGAGGTGGATTAATCATGAAGAGGAACCTTGGGCCAAACTGTGGCACATGAAATATGCTCATCTTTGGCCTAAGCAAACCCTAGTCCATTTTGGAGACAATATCTCAAGTTCTTGCATCTAGAAGTCGGCTCAGGAAAACCGAAGTCTGATTCAGAAGCATAGCTTCTGGGAAGTTAGGGATGGCAGGATGACACTTTTTGTCAATGACTCCTGGAACCAAGAGCCACTCCTAATATTGCAGTAGGGAGGACATGCCACTCCTAATCTTCCATCTTCAAAACCAACCAATGAAAAAGGTGGTGGAGTTATGGGATCACGATGCTCCGAACCAACTCTTTAGACCCTAGAAAGAGAAGGAATGGTGGCAAGCTCAAGATCCAGGGCATAATGTGGATGAGTTTTATTCAGAGCTCTGTGCCAGAAAGATACCCAAAAATGATGGTCTAGACAAACTCAGATGGGGGTACTCCAACACAGGCAATTTCAATTCAAAAGAAGAAATTGAGCTGCTTACGGAATCCTTCAAACTGGAAAAAGAGGTTAAGTAGGGGAAAATATGGGGAGGAAGTTGGTGGCCAAAGGTGGCATCTTTTAGCTGGCTTCTTCTTAAGAGGCACATTTTGATGTGGGATAAAATCCAGACAAGAGGAATTAGTGGCCCGACAAGATGCTTTATGTGCAAAATGAATAATGAATCGATCAACCACCTACTGGATGCATGCTGAGTTACGGAAGCCATTTGGGAAAGGGGAGTGGAATTTTAAAAAAAAAACACAGACACAAAGGCAGGAAGGATGCAACTATTGCAGAATGGCCCAAGAATGTTTTCAAAAACAAGATTGTGAATAGGATGTGGGAACTTATCCCGAGCTTTTCTATCTGGGAAATATGGAAAGCTAGAAATTCACGAATTTTTGAAAACAAGCCGAGATGGGTAGAGGAAATCTAGGCCTTAATAGAAGCTCATTTAAAATAAATAATAACCTTAAATCATTGGTCCCAAGAAGACTTCATAGATGAGGCAAAATAAAGACTTATTCTTTATGAATTCGGGATATATGAGTTACCTGTTAACAATGATCGACCCAGATCATCGCCAAGCCCCATGAGTAGTATGAATTCCTGGCAAAGACTACCTGAAGGCTCTTTTAAGCTCAACTTTGACGGAGCCACCAAAGGGAATCCAAACCCGACTGGCTTCGATGGTGCAATCAAGAACTCCGATGGAACCATCCTCAACATCTTCTGGGATCCATCGGCACCTGTACAAATAATTTGGTGGATCTTGAGGGCCTAATCAATGGATTATCATGGGCCTTGCAACAACAGAAGACCCCTCTGATTATGGAAGGAGACTCTCAGATGATCATTAATATTGCTTGAAGGCTTCAAAATGGCGCAACCACTTCCCAGGTCTCGAAAAATTGGAGGTGGGAAGGTCGATTATCAGAGCTCAGAAGAATGCTAACAGGATCTTCTGCCATCCAATTCTCCCATGTCAGAAGATCAGGAGACAAGGTGGCGAACGTTTTTGCCAACGAAGGGGTGGTGAAGTCTACATCCTTCCATGCAAAAGGGCTTTATGACAACCAAAAAACCCCTATATGGGGATTGTGTGGAAAGTTGGTGAAGGAAGATATGGGTGGTAAGAGTGAAGACGACCATTGTCATATTCAGAACAAGCCAAAGCCGAGGGAGGACAACTATTTGATCGACTCAGCGCAAAATCAGCCACCCGTCTTGTCCCTCCTTAGGAGTGGACCCCACGTCACGATAAGGAATGATGACACTTCTTTCCATTTACTCGTGGCAGGTATGGAAGGATAGGAGATGACCTCCTCAACACTTGGGTATGATGAGTATTCAATAAGGACACGTGGCAAGGGTACGATGCAGATGGGCACGGCAGAAGGCATGATTTCCCGATATGGAATTAACTATGCGAGGACATAATCCATTAAAAAGAAGGCTCATATTGACGGTTTATCCATGCGTGATGGTGACTGGGGTTTGCCCCTTCAGGTACGCTGGGATGATTTTTCTGAACGGCAGCGCCAAGTTGGGGAATAATAGAGATCTTCGTAATAGAGTGTTGATGTAATTGTAACTTCAAAATGTATTCACTTGTATATCTTATGTATTGTACCCCGATGTTTGTTCCAGGAAGTGTTTGGAATGTAATTGAGTCATGTCATGCCCCGATGTTCCGATCGGGAGTTTCTATAATGTAAACAAGTCATGTCAAGTCATTGTGGGTAACCCTCCTATTGATAAAGGGTTAAAGTCCCTGTAGTTGTGGGGCCCTAGGGTTATTAGACTCTCCTAATGAAGTCGGCCCTAGTGAGTTATTGTCAAGTTTGGAATTAGTATAAATAGAGAGTGAGCCTCTCTATTTATCACACACTCACTCACACTCAGTTGTAGCGCATAGCTGAGGGAGAAGAAGTTGCTGGGGCTAGAAAGAAAGAGGCTACTGCTGTCGGGAGATCATCTTACTGTTTTGGGGTTTTAATTTTGGTGCTGATTCTATCTCTGAGGAAGTTGCGGGATTTTCTCCATTTATGGTTTCCACAAGGAAAAACAATGTGTTCATTGTCTCTTGTGTTTGATTGTCGTGCTTGTTATTCTCTCAGTTAAAGATCCTAATATAATGCTAGCTTAAATGTTAAAAATCTAACATGGTATCAAAGCTAACCTGAGAAGAAGACACTATGCAGCTGCGAGAACTAGGGATTCCTACTTTTTGGATCTCTCTCCATAGATTTTCAGCAAAATAAGCTTGGGCTAACTCTCCTCCCTAGGGCGCATCTTTCTGTCGAAGCAAAATTTGATTTTAAGCATTTTCAGTTTTTGACCCGACACTACTGCCGAAAATTAGGGATTTCCACAGAAGTGGAATTTTTGAGTGAGCACAGGCCTTGATTGATATCCTCCTCAAAATCGAAGTTTAGAGATAAATATAAAAGCATTTGGTTGGATAGAACTTCAGGAAAGTCAAACCCTAATCTGCTCCTGAACTAGCACTGCAGAAATTCAGCTCCAAATCCAAATCCGACATCTTGACTTAGTAAGATCTAAATCTTTTGTATTTCCATTTGAGGCTCTCAGTTAAGATGTCTCATCGTACCAAGCTTGATGAAAAGCTTGAGGGGAATGATAACTTCCGAGCCTGGAAGTGGATCTCCCTAGTCCTGGAAAAAAATCAGTTGGACTCCTACATCAATGAGGAGGTTCCAGTTCCAGAGGAAGATGAGGCTAAGGCCTCACATAAGAAGAAGTTGGTTATGGATAAGAGGATTATTGCTGATTCAATCAAGGATCACCTCATACCACAGGTGTACTCCCTCAAGACACCTAAAGATATGTTTGATGCCCTAACCAAAATGTTTGAAGGGAAGAACATAAACTGGAAGATGACTTTGAGGAACCAGTTGAAGAATGTAAAGATCCAAAATGAGGAGACCATACAGTCATACTTTACAAGGGTCTCCCAGATCAAAGAACAACTTGAAGCAGTAGATGAAGAAGTGGAGAATGTAGAAATTGTGATGACAACCTTGAATGGTCTCCCTAGGTCATGGGATTCTTTCATCCAAGGAATATGTGCTAGAAAGAAGCTAATCAAGTTCAATAGACTGTGGGAATAATGCTCACAAGAAGAAGCTCAAATAGTAGCTAAAGAAGAAAAGATGGGAAATTGTTGTAAGGGATTATGCACCTAATAATCGTAGGTCGGGGGTTACCAACATACTCAAACACTTGCAGACAATTGACTTCTAAAGTGCAGAATAGGAAATAGGAGGGTTAGAAGAACTTACTAGTTAAACGAAGTTCGATCCTTGCTAGTCCTCTTTCGATCTGCTCCACTTCCAAAGTCTTCAAGGCTCACTCCTCTTTCACCTGTTCAGAGACAATCTTCTAGATATAGAGTGATTCATATATATATATTAGCAGGTTAGATAAATCAAATATGAAATACTGAAGCATAAACAATTATCAAACCAAGATATATGAGACACATGTGGAAGAAGTAATCTCTTTATTATCAATAATGAGAAAGTTCAGAGTACAACCAAACGTCTGAGACAAGGACTCCTCTGTCACCAAAGGATTCTGAGTTTCACTACTCCAAATACTTCTGTGAACAATCCACCAGCATAACTTTTCTCCAAAGTGTAAGTATCTAACATCCTCCCCAAGGCCTGTATTTATATGGGTGAAATAAGGCAGTTCTCGAAGGTTGGGGAAGTTGTAGCAATTAGGGAGATTAAGTAAAATGACTTAACTAAACTCCCATTAGTTCATGTTTTTATATTTTCATGTTAAGAGGCACATTCACGGGTATGTAGTAGAGCAACCCGCGAATGACTCGCGACTCTATATAAGAGCAACCCGCGAATACATGGATTCGCGACTTGCTGTAAGGAAGACTCGCAAATGATGCGCGAGTTGTCTAAAAGGAGAGTCGTGAATACATCCTAACATGGCAAAAATGGCAAAGTAACTAGCTGGATGAAGGTAGAATGTATTTCATGACAAGCCAAGCTATAGTGTTAAGGGAAAACCTCTATCCATAAGTGTCCTTTTGTGTGCCGACATGAAGGATATCAGCACTCAGACGGAGAGGTGCCACTCAGGTGTATAACAGATGCCCCCTAATGTGTGAGTTCAGAGGGGAACGATGGCCAAAATACATTATAATCTTTAACTCTGGAGAAACTTAGAAATCCAATGGAGCAGAGAGAGTAACTGAAACAAATACATAATAATGTCATATACAAAGTTACATCTGAGGATGCTATGTTCAATTTACTGGAACACTAGATCCTTTACAATATTTGATTACATCATATGATACGGGTAGAAACCACGTATATTACAAAGGTGGATCAAAGCCACAATACAATAATGATGAGTCGTCAAAGATCTGGGAGCTGGATATCAGAATAGAACATGGTCTTGCGCAACTTAGCCCAAAATGAGGGACTAAGGTCTTCATAAATGATCCCAAAGAACCAGTACAATCCAAGCCATGTGAATAAGGGTAAGCTGAAGCCGAACATGGAGAGGATTCAACAGTTTGTCAACCAATAAGTGATAATTGACAACTGAAGCAAAGGAGTTCACCAATGATGAAAGTGAATCCAGAGGTACTATCGTCAGAACTCTAGGTATTTGTCATCAAGAGGTGCTGAAACGGAACCATACTATGATAAGGAAGGCAATAGATCCTCCAACGGATCACAAGAGTGACTAGGAACTGGGCAAAATAAGGGAGACACAAGTAAATGGAGAACAGATATAACAGTGATGGGATCAAGTGATATATCAGACATTGAGTATAGTCCTTGAATAGTGAGCACGACACAGAGATGACCCAAGGCAGCATACAACAGATAGATAGAACAACTAGAATTATCTGTCATGTAGGAGACATGATCAGATTCCCTAGGTATAATGGACAAGAGGAGGAGTAAAAACTCAAAGTGATAGCTGAACACAAGTGTATACTGAAACATGGATATCGGAAAGCAAAGAGTTCTATGTTCAAGGATGACATGCTGCCATTACTGAAAACAAGAGAAAACTTCTTCCTTACCTTCCCTGTTAAGTTTTAACGAGTCCAGGAAAGTAAACTCGGTTCCCTCTTCATTTTTTAACAAGCTTGAAGAGATGGGAAAATAATGCTTGATACACTGATCCGTGGATTTAATGAGCCCGAACTAGTACATGCTCATGCAGTATTTTCATATTTAGAGAGTCTGAAAATGCCAAAGAAGACTCCAGGGGGGGTCCTTTTTCGTCCAATTTAGTCTCCTGAGGCCGAAAAAGTATAAAAAAAACCACAGAAGAACTCTCTTAACTTCTGAAGTAGAAAAGGTGAACCTTTTTCGTACTTAGTCGGGAAGGTCCGAAAAAGGTTAAATTACCACCTACCCAACGCTCCTTCCAAAACAGCATAAAATAGCTTGAGTTTTACGAGTGTGAAGGAAAGCAAGATCACTCGGAAAGATCCATTTGGTTACGATAAATGGGGCTTACAACAATAAACTCGTTGCTTTGTTCTTGAGTGTTTAACGAGCATGACAAAGACACAAAGTACACTCGGAATCTTTTTCATGTTTGGGTCCAAAGCACGAAAAAGAGAAAACTAAGCTCAAACCGGGTGTTCCTTTTCCGAAAATTTAGTCCCTCAGGTCCGGAAAAGTGATAAACCTATACCTGAGAATACTCTTCTCAATTCCGAAGAAAAGAGAGTGATCCTTTCTCGTATTATTCCGCATGGTCCGAGAAAGAGATAACCTACCACCAATGCGGATGCCCGTTCACATATTCTTAACAAGCTTGAACGGACGAGATAACTCGGCAATCAAGTCTGTTTTGAAGGAGTCAGACCTGGGCCTAAAGAAACTCCATAATGTTGGGGAGTCCTATAAAGAGAGAGCTTGTAAAAAGAGATTCATAAGAAGCTCTATTTAGCATGAAAAATAGCTATGAGGAAACCCCTGGGCCTGAAACAATGACGGAATGAGTACCAAATAATGGCAATGGCATATAAGGATGATACTCATGAAAATGGATCCTAGCCACGGAAGAACAATGGTAGAGACAAGGGACTAATGGCTTAAAATACCATAGTCCGTGGCAAAATGTTGAGTACTAAGGTTAAAGTGGAGTGATAAGATGCTAACATGTGTTGGAAAGAGCAAAAACCACCCTATAGAAGCATCAACACTTTGTAAAAGTTGGTAAACCTGTTCCAAGGCACAAAGAGGGTGATATTGGTCAATTGACATTTCAAACTATATAAAAAGACCCACTTTACGAAATATTATTTCTATAAATAGTTTGAAAATTAAAACATTTCATACCATTTGCACTTTTTGAACCAAAAAGGAAAGTTTACCCTCTATCTTTGATCAATCGCCGTGGACAAGTGGATCGTCAAATTCAGAATCCGTCAGCTTCAGGTAAATCTACACCCTAAGCTCTTCAATTTGATCCAAACAAATTTTCAATTTAATGGTTAATTCAGAATTTTTCATCAACCTAAATTATGGCAAAATGCATTCGCGGGTTGCAAGGCATGAAAGTCACGAATGCGCGTTTCATTCGCGGGTTGCTGAACAAGAAAGTCGCGAATGACTCGCAACTTGTCAAACTAGACAGTCGCGAATGCTGCGTGATAGGGAAAATGTTTAAAAATAGTCAAAAATTTTAAATTTTTATGATGCAATACTGAATCAAATTATGTGTTTTTGTCAGGAAAAATATGGTGCTGGAGTGGAGAGAGAGGGGTAAGTAAATTTTTTTTATTTTTTATCATTATCAAATTTTTATGAATTTTCAAATGATAGGATATATACATATGCACAAATCTAAACCCTATTTATGTGTCAAAATGCAGATATTGGACCAGTCCACCCTAAAGGGCACCCACGTACCTTTGTACGTCCTGTTGCAGGGGGAGACCCAGGATTGATCAGGGTACTCGAGATGAAGCTAGGCAGGCTGACTGAGCGAGTACCTATGATACGGATAGAGCATCTCCCTGTAGCTATGCAAGAGTTTGTAGTTGGGGTTCCACCGGCCTGGATACGTCTTTTCAGACGGGTAGCTAGAGCAGTACTTGTATACAAAGATGCAGTGGAGGCTGCCGAAGCCGAGGAGGCTGAGGAAGCCAGGGGGCACAGAGATCACGGGGACCAAGGAGGTCCCAATGGCCATGGCGGGCAGGCTTAG
>LPNX010261831.1:365096-412398 GCA_001517045.1 Pseudotsuga menziesii | reverse complement strand
TCAACATCAAGAAATGCATCTTTATGACCCCCATAGGGATACTACTAGGACATGTTGTTTGTAAAGATGGTATTAAGGTTGACTTTGCCAAAATTAAAATTATACTTGACTTGAATCCTCCAATAAACCCTAAACAGGTTCGGGTGTTATTAGGACATACAAGGTACTATAGGAAGTTTATCCGACATTACTCAGATATGACCTACCCCTTAGAAGAACTACTCAAGGATGATATAGAGTTTAAATGGATAGAAGAATGCCAAATTTCCTTCGACAAACTGAAGAGAAAACTGGTCGAAGCCCCCATACTTAGATTTCCAAATTGGTCGATCAAATTCCATGTGCATATCGATGCATCAGGAATAGCAATTGGAGCTATCCTGACTCAACCAGGAGACGATGGAATGGACTACCCTATAGTTTACAGCAGTCGAAAACTAAATAAGGCTGAAAGGAACTATTCGACCACCGAAAGGGAAGCCCTAGGAATGGTCTTTGCACTTCAGAAATATCGACACTACCTATTAGCTAACCCCTTCATATTTTACACCGACCATCAAGCTTTGAAATACCTCGTAAACAAACCCCTTCACCATGGTAGAATCTGTCGATGGCTCTTACTGTTCCAAGAATTTGAATTTGAAGTAGTTGTCCGACCGGGGAAGCTAAATGTCGGACCCGACCACCTATCCCGAATAGACACAGGCGAGGAACCGACTGGCATCGACGACGACCTAACAGATGCACATGCATCGACGACGACCTAACAGATGCACATCTATTTCGTATAGAAGCAGTCCCAGAAGAACTGGAGGAAATTGCTCAGTTCCTAGAAACAGGTCAGGCACCAGAAGGTCTGAACACTAAAAAGAAGCAAATCCTAGCTATGAAGGCTGCCCCCTACAGCCTCATTAACGGATTTCTATACAAAATGGGGTTAGACGATGTTCTTAGAAGATGTGTACTTGCCCATGAACGAGAGCACATCATGCACGAAGCACACTACGGACTAGCAGGAGGACACTTTCAGGCCGACACAACTGCTAAGAAAATTCAACAGTCTGGATTATGGTGGCCGACGCTTCATAAGGACTGTAAAAATTTTGTTAGTCGATGTGACAGATGCCAACGACTTGGTCGACCATTGCCGAGTACAGAAATGCCCCTGATCTCCGTAAACCCTAGTCTTACATTTGAAATTTGGGCTATAGACTTCATAGGACCATTCCCTGTCCCAGCCCGACGATCAGGTGCAAGGTATATCATCACTGCAGTAGAATATGTTACTAAATGGGCAGAAGCAGAACCTGCCGAGACCTGTTCAAGTGAAGTCACTGCTAAGTTCATTTATGAAAATATTATTACTCGATTTGGATGTCCACTCACTCTGATCAGCGACCAAGGATCACACTTTGTTAACAAAACTATCAAAAATCTAACTGACAAGTTTCACATCGACCACCGACGGAGTACAGCATACCACCCTGAGTCGAATGGTGCAATTGAAGCTTTCAATAAAACAATGACAAAAGGACTGACTAAAATATGCGGTGCTGACAAAGATGACTGGGATGAGAAGATTCCTGCAGTTTTATGGGCATACAGGACAGCCTACAAACGGTCGACTGATCAAACCCCATTTCGACTGGTATATGGACAAGAAGCATTCGTACCTCTGCACTTCAGAAAACAGGCACCTATCATTGCACAGATACTACATGTCGACGTCGAACAGGCAAGGAAAGATAGGCTACTTCAACTTAATAAATTGGAAGAACATAGACTTATGGCCATCCAGCACCAAGAAATACAAAAACAACAGCAGAAAGCTTGGCACGACCGTAATATCAGAAACAAAAATCTGTGAGTCGGTGACCTTGCCCTACTGTATAACAGTCGAGTCAAAGGCAAGCCTAAGAAACTTCACACAGAATGGATGGGACCTTATGTTGTCGAAGAAATACATCCCAATGGGTCGGTCCAACTAAAAACATTGCAGGGCCTGGTATTTCAGAAGCTTGTTAATGGAGCCCGACTTAAACGATACAAACATTGAAAAAAAAAATCATATAACGGTCTTAACTGACCCCAAAAACCTATAAAAAGATACAAAATACCAAAAATAAAAAACCGTACACTCAGAAACCACCATCATGACAGCCACTCACCCATTCAACAACCGACTTCATTTCCATCGACCATCTTTATCGACCGACCATGTCGACCGTTCTCACCACCGACACCGACCGCCGACCTGGAGCGTCCCATCCCGCATTAATGGCCTCGAGCCCCACCCCAGATTCACAAAATCGCACTCGAGTGTTGCAGTTGGCCTGTCAAGTCCACCATTAATTCACCCAGTTTGACACCCCAACCCACCCGCGCCTATAAATAATGGACATCCCACAGTTCATTTACCACACCACGCACCTACTGAGCATTCGAACTCCCAGTCAACTGAAATTTGTGAACCCTGTAAGAATTTCGACCAGTCTGAGTAGTCAGAAACCATGGCACCAAAACGCACCAGAGCTTCGGCTAAGGCTCAAGAACTTCAGGCAGCAGACTCACCCTTACTCCAGCGACTAAAGCGAATCCAAAACGCCAAAGTCCAGGAGGGTCCGTTTCAAAAGCTATGGACGGATATTCAAGAATGGGCGTTTGAAGACCGACGGATGACCCAGGAGGCTGAGAAAGTTAGGCGTAGCACCATATATGCCTATGCAAACGCACCTCTCATGGCCAGCTTCATTGGTACAAAGGAAGCCGCGGTCAAATTCATCATCAGTCGTTACCACAACGACAGATTTTACTTTGACCGACCAGTCGACATCAATGGAGATGTTATCTCCCGACTTACTGGTCTGTCAAACCAGGGTGACCCGGTCCCCATTGGGATCAAGGAAGGGCTAGTCGAACACTTTACCGGTTCGACGTCGGGTAAGAACTCCAAGGGCCTAATGATCAGTCAGATCGAGGCACGAACACCACAGATTGTGGCGAAAATCATCGCCATTACTCTCACTTTGGCTGGTCGCAGCAGTGACCTCAAGTTGGAAATGCTGGACGCCGTCGACCAAATTACAACCAACGGCCGCATTTTCCGATGGTCAGATTACCTCGCAGACTTGGTCAAAACCATATGCAAGCGCTGTCAGGAAATAGGAGGTATTATTAAATTCCCCTCCTTAATTATTTGGATAGCTATGTATTATATCTTCCCGGAAGGTAGTCCCGTCTTCCGAGAGCCGACTAGGTTTGAGATGCACAGGTTCAAACCCTTTTCCCAAAAAGGAACTGTGCATGAACTGAACCAAGGCAAGGTATTTCTGGAAAACTGGTTCCAGCAGCTTAAGCTGCGCACGACAAGGTGGAGGGTGCCCCAGAACATCCGACGACACCTCCCAGCCGACTCACACATCCAACTGGAGCTCGACCATACATCAGTATGGTCGTCAAACACTCATGATTCAAATGCCAGGGACCTCGACTACTATCCGACAGTCGAGCAGATCTTTCGGGAGCTGTCTAGGCAGACAAAAACCAAAATTCAAATCCCGGAGGATGCAAAATAGGTCGACTTCTCTATAGTCGAACCTCTGACCGACCAGGAGAAGGAGGAAGATTACGAGTTGCACCTGTATATCAGCACGTTTGTAACGCAAGATACTCCGACTGGCACTCCTGGTCGGGTGCACTTAATAGTAAAGCATCCGACTGCACCAGTAGTGGACCCTCCGACCGAGCAACACCAGACACCACCACCAGCACAACAACCAGTACAACAAACAGCTTCCCTGGCTACTCAGACGGTCGACCCCGCTCAGACCCCGACAGGAGAAGTCGAGGAAGAGAACCCTGAATATGCTGTGTCTCGGAGCATTCTCAAGAAACTGGCGAAGGAGATAGCAACTGCCAGAAGAAACATCAAATTGCAGAAACGTCAGCAAGGCAAAGGTAAGCGCAAGCTTGTCCTTGCTGACTCCACAGATGACGAAGACGAACTGGCAGCCTCAGCACTCGATATTGTCGAGGATGCCAGAGCAAATAAGGCAACTATTGAAACCTAGTTTCAACGTTTTGTCGAAGCAGGAGCACCCGAAGGTCGGCCAAAGAAGGCCAAAACAACACCACTGTCCAAGGATGTGGTCGACCTGGTGACGACTCCTCCCCGTCCATCTCCGACTAAAATAGTCGAGGAGCAAGCACCAGTGCAGCAGGCCGACGTTTCCCCCGAATACTTTGCAAGAGTTATCCCTGAAGCACTCAGAGCCAGGGCAAGCTCGGACCAGGAGCTTAGGGCCTTCTTTGCAACACTGCCTGCACTGTTCAAAACAGCGCAGACAATCAAGACAACAACTCCTCTAAAAGCAAGCGAAAAGACCTACGCACACCAAACAACAGTGTTTACAAGGGTCCATGACGGTGGTGACATCGCAGGTCATGAACAAACCTTCACCGACTACCAGCTCCCACCGGAAGAAGACGTTATATCTTCCGACCACAGTCCCCAACACAATCCTCCATCACCACCAGGATCAGGACACCATCCCTCCCCACCTTCACCACCATCATCGCCACCTCCCCCTCCACCGCCTGATTCACAGCCGAGACCACCATCATCATCACAGCCGGAGGTGGACATACCACCTCCCCAAACACAAAAACCCCCGACCACTGAACCAACTCCTCCAACGCAAACCCCTTCAACCTCTGATCCACCTTCCACATCTGCAGGTCCTCCCGACAAACCAACAGAGCCAGCAAAGGAGCCCACAAAACCTCTTCCTAGACCCGATCAGCTAAGGATTAGCTTGCGGGATGTAAGCTCGTTGACTGACTCAGAGGTTGTCCAGCTACTCAACACCTTAGCAAAAGAGTCGAAGAGGAGGATGACCCGACTAAGGAAATAGCTCAAGGATAAGGAGACAGAAGAAGTCGAGTTCCTCGAAAAATGCAGGTCTCTTGTACAGACTGTTACCCCAGGACCTGTCGAAGCTGCTACCGACCGACCATTGGAACGAGCATATCAGCTGTTTGAAGGTTTGATGTCGACCATACAGACCCACCTCCAAGAGACTAAGGCCGAGCAAAAAGAAGAAACTGCCCGACTGCTCCTGACTCAGCACACAGCATTCTCGGAGGCTCACAAACTTCTACAAGACCACATGGAGGAATCCATTGTAACTGAGGAAGTACTCCGAGATTGGCCTACTCACTATGGGCAGGTCTATACTCAGACGCGGCAGACCAGATAAGGCATTCAGGCCTTGGAAAGAAGGAAGTCGACTGAGACAGAACTGAGGCAGACGATCGAGGACCAAATCGTGATGGCAAACACTAAGCTGCAGCAGTTGGAACGTGAGGCACACCAGTGGGTTCAGCAAGCCCTTCCCAACTTGGAGAAAGTCGACAACATCTGTCCGCAGATGAAGAGACTCCTTGAGACTGCGGAAGAACACAATCAGCTGCTGGGCCCCAACATGGAAAATATTGCAGAAATGCCCATGGCAGAGAAGATGTCGGTACTCTCAAATCTTACTACTCTGACCATCGACATTCAGAAAGCTTTGCAGACATGGACAGACTTTCAACATCAGCTTGCCATCACAGCACCAGCAATAGTCGAAGTCTGCGTGCAGAAGAGACCAAATATTCGTCTGCACAGCCCACCTCAGTAGCAGTATCCCCTTGCACTCTATTTTTGTACTCCTAATCTATTTTTTTACCTCCCTCTTTCTTCGGGACGAAGAAATGTTTTGTTTGTGGGGGAGATGTAGAAGGAGCAAGTCGACATAAGTCGACTTGAACGAAGACCGACTTAGTCGATCAGCCAACTAAGTCGAGAGACCGACTACGTCGGTCGGCTGAGTAAACACAGTAGTTAGTCTGTTAACTAATAGTCGTGTCGGTTCGGTGAACCGACAGGTAGTTATGATTGTAACTATTTGTAACCTGTATATATTAGGCTGTTGAGCCACACAAGAAGGTAGTTCAGTTCTTGTCTTTGTATGATCTATTGAGAATAATATAATCTGTTCATCCTATATGTTCTCGTCTCTTGTCTCTGTGTATATTTCTGTATATTTGTATGTATTATTGGTAACCTTATGTGACGATGATCTGTGAGATTACAACACTCTGCTAATTGATTGATTTTCTAGCTCTCCCTCTAACTGAGCTCTCTCTCAGAGACTGCTATATATAAACATTTATAGAGATGAGCAAGTCGACCCTTTAGTGGTCATCTACTCTCTAAATTTAGTCGACTATAATGGAGATTTAATTAATCATAGGCCAACGCATAAGCATCTCCCTTCTACAATGCGAGTCTAGTTCCTTTCACTGGACAGCATACGCACAGGTTCCTTCTCTAGCGTAGCAAGTATTCAAATGTGGCGCATGACTTCTTCTTTAGTGTGACTATGGAATGATGACAAGCAAGGGCAGCATACACGATGGGTTTTCTAGAACGTAGGTCATTCTATTCTTTAAATGCACAGACTCGTGGTAGTTTGGAATCAAGCAGAGAAGGCCATGAGTGATTCTTCTATACTAAAGATGCTCCATCCTTTGAACGCGTGGGAAGTGAACAACTTAGTGTTGGGAGTAGTCAACGCACCGATGATATTTCTAGACTGATGATCATGCTATCACCTAGGCACGTGGACAACAAAATAGTTTGCATACTGTTCCAACGTTTAACGCTCGGAGTTAATTCTCAACAATGCGCAGTCTAATGGACGATCTGGTTGAATAGCTGAACGGAAGCCTGGGCCATGAGCTGGATACACTAGGTGTTGATCTAGGGTGAAAAGAGTGTCTACTTGCTGGCATGCTTCAAGACTAGAGTCCACAGCAACACATTTCGACATCTGGCAAACCACCAGTGAGTTTTACGCAACAGGATGAATGACGAGCTGGATGCCGAGCTAGACATGCTGTGCGAAAAGCAGGCTGAATGTGTTTTGCGTATTAACTTGGCCCAAAAGGATTATAAAATCTGCAAACAATTATACAAACCAATTAATACATCAAATGCGTTTCAATAATGTTATTTTTAATTAATAAAACCATAAAAATGATAATAATAAAATAAATTTATATAACCCTTAAAAACACTCATAACTGAGGTTGAATAATGATCTGCGTGTCATAAAATATACAAAAGATAATAAAATATATGTTTAAATGAGTAATTTATCTGCCAAAAATGGTAACAAATCTAGGATCAACATTCCCCCAAACCGAAGAAATGCCAGGTCCCACTGAGCAAAAAGAAAGAAAAACAATTTAGGAAGAAGGCAAGCTAGCAGCTGCCTTCAATCTGGGCAGACAAAGAAGGTAATTTAAACTATACTCTTTTAACATGTAAAATAACATATCTTTCATGTCACACATTGTATGAATATTAAAAATGACTTCATTGAATTTCAACAGTTCTCAAGTTCAAAATAATTTTATCATTTATAAAGTTTAAAATTAATTCAACCATGTCCAAAAAAAAAATTTAAATAACAAAAAGATTAATCATTTTCATGCAAATTGGGTAAGAGAATAGAATTATTTGCAAATCAAATCCATCTTCCCCTAAACCAAAGAGATGGCATGTCCTCAAGCCATACAGGGAGAAGAAATGATTGTTCCATAAAAATAGAAAGAATGCCAGTGTGTTGTTAATGTATTTTAAAGAAAACTAACTAGTAAATGGAAATGGTCAGAAATGTATATTCATGAAAAATAAAACAGTGCGTAGAAAAGACCATGTAAATGGGAATAATATAAAAAGAATACCATAGGGAAAAGCTATCCACCCATGCCTCATTGTAAAGATATCCTGTCACCTTCAAGTATTTTAAGTGTACCCCAGAGTGTGTGAGATTTGGAGCTATGGGTCCCATTTCTAAGATAATAATATCTTAGGGATATGCAGAATTAGACGGTGAGGGCAAAGTCAACTTAGATCCATTCTCAAATGACATTAGAAACAGTTGGCCATAACATATTTTTTTTCTTCATATATATATATATATATTATCATTATTGTATGAATTATGTGCATAGTTGTGTATTAACCAGATCTCATTTACCAGATATTGCCCTGCAACCAGCGAGCCTGTGTGACTACCTTGACGGATCTACTTGCTTTTATCGAGCTTCCTGTTGTAAGGTTTTTACTTAGCATTGACCCGCCGCCAGCAGGCCTGTTCAGTACCTCAGCGGGTTTGACTTATATAATGATATTAAAAATATGGAAGCTGATTGGTACTAGAGCGTGTTAAATCTTGCTAAACACATAATTCAAATTTTAAAAAATAAAGTTATAAGTAATTTAAAAAATGGCCAGACTCATAAAACATGTCAAAAGAGAATCACTGAAAGTTGTTCTTTAACCTAACAGTCCTTCTTCATTATGAAAGAAAAGTAATGTTCCCCATAGATAAAAATTCCACTTACTTTCGAGTTATCACCAAAATACTCAAGAAACCAGTTTTGATAACAAGTATAGGATGAACTAGTAATCCATAGGTGAAAAATAAAGATAAAAAATATGATAATGAAAGTGGGTCTTATCAAGCAAATGTTGAAAAGAATAAATCAGAAATATAGATGTCTGAATCAAAATACCAAAAACTATATGAATTATAATAGAATTGGTTAAGTATGATATATAAAGGATTGATATAAAAATTTATCCATATAAGCTGCAAATATCAAAAGTATCTTAAAAATATTAAAATACCTGATGAGTATTTAGCATTTTTTCCTTGTCCAAGTAATATTTCGTTAGCTACTCATAGAGATAATATACTTGTAATTAAACTGCAAAACCACTTATTAGATGATTCAATTTATTCATAAAGACATAAAAGAAAAAGAGTCTTGTGTAGACAACCTATTAGAAATGACTCTTATTTATTCAAAGCAACAAGCACATATTTACATATATACAAGTGATAATAACCCAAAATATTTTTCAAGGATCAGGAGGAGGAGGAATAGCTTCCCCTTCAACTAATTCCATTTCATTTTGCTGCTAAATATTTTGTATAAAATCCTGTTTATATGTCGGTTGGTGATAGAGCCTAAGTCTATGTCCATTTACTACAAAGGAAATTTATGAGCCATCAATTGTTTTAATTTGTACTGATCCATTGTCAAAAGTTGTAACTACTTCGTATGGACCCATCCAACGGGTAGTTAATTTCCCTTTAAAAATTTTAAACCGTGAATCGAATAGTAGTTCCCAATCTCTAGTATTAAACTACTTTTGCTTAATAAATTTATCATGCCATGTTTTTCGTTGATTTTGTATTAGCATCGTTCTTTGAAGTGCATCTTGTCTAATTTCGTCTAGCTCATTAATCTGTAATATTCGTTGTTTCTGTGCTTCATCCAAATTCATGCCTAATTGTGCTGCCATACGAAAAGTTTTAACTTGAAATTCAATAGGTAACATGACTTGTTTACCATACACTAACTCATAGGGGGTATGTCCGGTAGTGTTTCTCCATGTTATCCTATAGGCCCATAAAGCCTCTGGGAGTCTATCTGCCCAATCCTTATGATGTAAGTGAATGGTCTTTGTTAAAATGGCTTCTAATACTTTATTATTTGATTCTACCTAACTATTAGCCTGAGGGTGATAAGGTGAAGATTTGCAATGTTGGATGCCATATTTTGTAGTAAGTTCTTTCATTAATTTAGAAGTAAACTGAGTACCTTGATCCGTGACAATTTCTCTAGGTACACCAAACCAGGTGAATATTTATTCATATATAAATTCTACCACTGATTTCTCTGTGGCTCTAAATAAAGCTTTAGATTCTACCCATTTGGTGACATAATCCATACAAACTAAGATATATTTATTTTTATGGCACGTGGGAGAAATTGGTCCTACAAAATCAAGAACCCATTTCTCAAATGGTTCAATCATAACTTGGGGTTGTAAAGGCATTTGATCAGATGATGTAGGTCTACCCATTCTTTGGCAACTATTGCATCCTTTAATTGATTAGTTATACCAAAAGACATACTTTGTTGATGAGGAGTGTTTTTAGTGTCTAGGTGAGCATTTGTTGTGAAGGACTAGATGATGGTGAACTCATGACTTGGAAAAGAATAGGATAGGTATACATTAAGAGAGGAGGTGGGGTGGGGGATGGGGGTAGGGGGGGAGTGTTATACTCTATTAATCTTAAAATAATGTTAGTAGTTACATTTTTTTAAACCTTTACTCAAACAATTTCCAAGAGACGTTGCCGACAATGAGATGTAACTGTCTCGCTTAGTCACCCCACCAATTTAAGGTACTATATTGAGGTTGGAAAATATATAGCTTGGACTTCAAGGTGGAGAAATAATATTTTAGTGAAAAATACCTCTTCACGCCTTCTAGCCATGATTTAGCATGTAATCATATGAGCCCCCCTCCCCACACAAAAAAAAATATGGGAGATTAATTTTTTGGGGTTCCCTAGTAATATCATCTAAAGAAGGTCCTTGAGTTCCTCAACCTTTATAGGTTACCTTCCCTTGAGGACAAGTGTTTTAATTCTCCACCTATTAATGAGCACCCTTTTGATGTATCATTTATTTCCTCAAGGGAACGCAATATGAGAACTAACTCAAGTAATGGTGGTGTTAGTGCTAATGTCGATGAATTTAGTAGCAGTTTTGATCTTTATGCATCCTAACCGTAGTTTCTATTGGATATTTAGTTGAAGGTTTATAAGGAAGGTTTTGTGTTACATTAGTAAACATTAACAACTAACATCCAATATAAGCACCACCAAGTTGTAAGTCTAACTTGTGGGAGTGTGTTAATGCATAAGAGATGAAATCAGAGAATTGTTATGTTGTCACAACATAACACTAGATATGCTCCAAGAATTGAGCTCTTTCCCACCCACATCGAATTTTTGGTGAATATTAGTTGCAGACTGTATGGTCCTATGCTAGCATGAACTTGAATATAGGTAATATTGTATCTCGATTTATCTCTACAAAACACACACACATACACACACATGTGTAGGTGTACACTTTTTTCATTGGCTCACATAGAGCATATCACTCAAGAAAAGGTGTCTATAATTAAATGTATAACACAACACCTTGGTCCCTTTCTCTTAGGTATTGCATTGTCCCATTAACTCGATTAACTACACTTAGAATTGAATTATAACTTGTTGTCACAAGTGAACACATAATCAAATACTTATACTTATATTTGTGTGTGTGTGTTCATGTGTGTATACGCATGTGTTCCTCTGTGGGTATATATATATAATGTTGATGGTTTTATCAAGTACAAAACAAATTACAGAAAACAAAAAATGTCAAATGTATGGATAAATGATGTGAGTATTCATGTTGAAGAAGCATTAATAACTAAATTTTGACTACTATGTTATCATTTATACCTATATCTAGCCTATTTGGGATTTTTATGACCTATCATTTTACTTATAAAGTGCTATTTTTGTAATGTTGTTTGAGATCAATGGATATGTATAGTTTTCTTCTCACTCTATGTGACAATAGGTATTTTGTGTAAATCTTATGATTCTATATGAGTTATCACGTCCCCAGCCATCCAAGTGATCTCTTAAGATGGCAGGTAAATCCCCTAGCATCCTTAATTATTCCAATACCAATTTGGAATATAAAATTTCACCGCGTTACACCAGAGTCCTAACTTCATGATTCACAAAACTCTTGTACAAGGTGAATTAATAGTTTATCATGCTTAAGCAAACCTTTAACTTGGACTAATAATCAATCTCACTTTATAACTTAATTCCACTTCCTAGACTCTTTCCTACCGACCACATCTTTTATGTACAAAGAAATCGAAAGCGACCAACTCTTTGTTTTCAACCTCCCCAAATTTTTGACCCCTATTCCCCGACTTCAGTAGTCGGATTCCAGAACACATAACGGTCTTCCAACCAAAACTATATTGACGCTCTAACTCTAACACTATCAATGTTGAGAATCGAAAGTTGACATTGCGTGTCCAACTTCCAACTAAACCATTTGATGTCCCGACTCCGACGCTATCAATGTCAGGAGTCGTAAGTCAACATTCACCACACATTCTTTACAACTTATACGCTGATTTTTAAATTGGTACCAAAAATTTAGAACCAAATCAGCGGCTCATATTAAATCTAATTAGGCAATCAATGGTCACGATTGTTCCAATTCTCACATACCAACACTTAGTCATTTTTTCAATTTTCTTTTTGCTCATTATCCCAGTCATTCAACCATCGTACTCGACCATAATAATCCTTCCTTTGGATGATTTCAGAAATGGGAGTTTGATCCTACTATCTATGAACCTTCACAATTACCCTTGAATTGATTCCTTATGGGATTGTAGTTTGCATAAAAGCTTGTTCCTTCCCCGACACAACTCTGCAGGGTTCATAAATTAAGGAAACATAACTTACCATGCACAACATGAACTCAATCCATCTAATAATGCAACTGATGCTTACAAAATATTTCTTTAACATATATTTAACAAGAAATAAACCAAACACAAGCCTCGACTCCATTATAGCCATGAACGATGTTGTATTAAGAAATTCAAACCCTATGATTCAATCCATTCTTCATGCACACATAATCATTTAGAACATAACTATGCACAAAAGTAAGTTGGTTTACAACTATTAGCATATTCCTTGAGCATTCAAACAATATAAATAAACTAAGTATTCTTGAACCATAAAGGGACATTCAAACACCACAAAAATACTTATCTTTCAAGAATTTTTTCAGGAACTAGCTATCTAAGTGCAACATTATACCTAACCATAGGTATCTGCTTGACCTATATTCTTTCAGCACTTAGAAACCACCCCCAATATGGGATATGATATCCACTATAGAGGAACTAGACAAACTCACTTACAACTAGAACCCTAACCATCCATGCTAATCCAGTAACCTACTGGGTTTATCAAGCATTTAGGGATACAAAATAAGGGAATGCTAAGCCAGTGAGGTTAACCACAAAGATACAAACATCTCAATCAGTTCACTTAGATATATACCCATAATACCTACCACACCCAACATAAGGAAGGCCCCCTTCACTACTACATAGTCCCTCAGGAAATCCTTCCCTACAGTGTTATTCTGGGTGGGCATAGAAAGGTTGAAACTACTAACTTCTTAGATATTTTCACCTTCATTAGGTTTATCAATCCATTCCACCCCTGTTTTATCCCCAACTCATGATTCCTCTATCTCTACACTTCCAGACCATGATGGATTCAACAACGTGACCCAATTTACAAACTGTTCACCAAGTTTTCCATATGGTCATCCCTGCTGCTACAAAGATCGAGCGCTCCGTTAACAAGAACTATCCTAGGCACGTTATGCACACTCTCTTTTCCTTACGCTCAAAGCTTTAGTAGATGTGTGCATCCCCTATGGGTGAGAATACCAATGCCCTCTCTTTCCCCAGTATTGATTCTCTTGCATAGGAATGGTGGAACACAATTCCATGAGCAACCTCACTTCTTATTCAAGCAATCCAACTCTATAACCTATAAAACCAATCTCAACATTCCTTTTCAGGTTTTCTTAAAATTTTGAGTGGATTCCTCAACTACTCTCTTACAACATCATTTAAGAATAGTTAAGGGAGTGCACTTGGGTAGCTACTTGCCATTTATGTCTCGGGGTTCTCAACGTGATACTTGGAAATTATGGATTGAATCCCACAACCCCCTCACCTCTCCCTAATGGGTATCTTAGCCCCTCATTCATGTTGCCTCCATATCCAACCTTGAACATTTTATTTGCATTATATATATATTTATATATTTACATTTTTCATGGTGGGAAAATGGATAATACTCACCTCTATAAACCAGTCATTCACTAGTGAGGAATTTGCCTTGAGCTCCTTTTTATGAATTATACATCACATACATACAACATTTACATTACTGGACAACATAACAAGGTTCACAATGGGGACATTACAACCCCCCCCCCTTAAAATAACATCGTCCTCGGTGTTTTCAAAACTTGAACAAAAATGGGTATGCCTACTTCATGGCATCCTCTATCTCCCAAGTATCCTAATCTACTACATGGGCTCCACCTCTAATTGTCCCTCGGGTTCCACCAAAATTACATTCCAATTAATTACATGATTAGGATTGTGTACATATTTCTTAAGCAAAGAAACATGGTAAACATTATGCACTTTCGTGTTATCATGTAATGTGATCCTATATGAAACTGGTCCTATCCTATCAATTATTTCAAATGGTCCACAATATTTGGGTTCCAAATTGGAACAACTCCGTAATTTTAGGGAAATTTTCTTGGGTTTAACTCTCAAGTATACATGATCTCCATCTTGAAATTGTGTATGCACTCTCTTCAAATCCACATAACTTTTCTTCCTCTCCTAGGATGATTTAAATCTCCATTTCTTGAAGCATTTTAGGCCTAAGCACTACCTTACTGATTGGATTATCCAAACTTACTGGAATTCTACATATTTTACCATACAAGGCCTCAAATGGATGCATTCCTATTGTTGCTTGCTGACCATTTTTGTATGCAAATTACACCAGGTATACACAATTCTCCCATTTATATGGCTTGTTCATTACATACATCCTTAACATATATTCGTGAAATTGGTTCACTCTTTCAATTTGGCCTTTGGTTTTAGGATGATATGTTGTACTAAAGCTCAACGGACTTCCCAGTTCCTGAAACAAACCTTTCCAAAACTTGGATGTAAATTTTGCATCTCTATCTGAAATTATGGCCTTGAGTAATCCATGTAATATGAAAACCTCTTTCATGAATTTACCTGCTATGTCACTTTCCTTGTAAGTAGACTTAACTGGAATAAATGTATTTCCTTGGAAAACTTGTCCACTATTACCATGATTGAATCATGTTGCCTTATTTTTCTTTCCAAACCTATTATGAAATCCATAGAAATTACTTCCCACTTCCATTCTGGAATGGGTAAGGACTGTAATAACTATACTGGATGCTGGTGTTTCACCTTAACTTTTTGACACAGTTGGAATCTAGAGACATACTTTACTATATCTTTCTTCATACCAGGATAGAAGTACTGCTTTATTGCAGCTATCATAGTCTTCTAATATCCTAGATTCCCCGAGTATGGTTTTTGGTGAATTTCATCCATGATGATATATTTGAGTTCAGTGTAATTGGGAATATACAACCTATCATTATGTACAAGAAGGTCATCTTCCCTGAGCTGGCATCCTTCACACTTCATATATGTTTCTTCTTGTTGTGGATTTTCCTTTACTTTAAGGTAGGTTTCATTCTTTCCTCGAGCTTCGAGAACCATTGTCTGAGTCACATATACTCAACGGTGATGCATGGAATTTCCTATTGAGGGAATCTACAACCTTATTCTCCTCATCTTTCACATGTTTTGTCTTGAAATAAAATTCAAACAATAATTCTAACCACCTGGATTGCCTAGAATTTAGGTTGGGTTGGTCAAATAAATATTGCAAGTCCGTCCTGAGCTCAAATTTTCTCCCCAATAGATAATTTTTCCACATCTTGAGCACATTCAATATGGAAGATACCTCCAAATAGCGAGTGGTGTAATTTCTTTCATGGTACTTCAATTTCTAGGACTCATAACATATTAAAAACCCTTCCTACATAATCACTCCTCCTAACCCTTCAATACATGCATACATACACAACACAAATTTCCTTCTTGGATCATCAGTTCTTAGAATAAGGGCATGGGTAAGCAAATGCTTCAGCTGTTGGAAGCTCTTCTCACACTTTTCAGACCATGCAAATTTAGCTTTGCTCCTATGTAGCAATGTTATTGGATAGGCGATTCTGAAAAATCCTTCAATAAACCTCTTGTAATAACCTGCAAGACCCATAAAATATCATACATATGAAACATTCTTTGAAGTAGGCCAATCCATTATGGCTTCAATCTTCTTGGGGTCCATTGCAATTCTTTCTTCAGAAATAATGTGACCCAAATACCATACCTTTCTCTTATAGAAATTGCACTTACTTAACTTGGAATAAATTTTATGTTCTTTGAGGACCTGCAACACCATTCTCAAGTTTTCCTCATGCCATGCTTCATTTCTAGAGTACACGAGAATATCATCTAAGAATTTCAGTACAAACTTGTCCAAGTATTTGCTTAAAGTGTTGTTCATGAGGGACATGAACGTGGAAGGTACAATGGTGAGACCAATTGGAACCACCGTGAATTCATAATGACCATATATAGTTCTAAAACTTGTCTTATGGATATGTTCTTCCTTTATCCTTGATGATATCCAGACCTTAAATCAATATTCGAAAAAACTTTAGCTCCTTTAATTTGATCGAATAAATCATTGATTCGAGGAAATGGGTACTTGTCCTTGATTGTTACCTTATTTAGTTTCATGTAATCAATACATAGCCTCAAGGTACCATCTTTATTTTTAACAAGTAGCATTGGTGCTCCCCAATGATACACACTAGTCCTAACGTATGTTTTATCCATTAAATCTTGTAGTTGCATCTTCAATTCTACCAATTATGGCATGCTTATTCTGTAGGGAAGCTCAGAAATAGGTGCTTCCCCTAGAACAATATTTATTATGTTATAAATGTCTCTCTTCGGTGGAAGTTCAAGTACTTCATCTAGAAATACATATTTAAATTCTTGTAACAACTGGTAATCTTCTAATCTGGGACCTTTGTCTTCTAGGAAATCTGATGTGTGAAGTGAATACAATTGGAAATGCTTTTTATAAAAAATTGTGAATTATAAGGCTAATATTTTAATACTAAAACCTGCCTGGGAATTCCCTTTACCACTCTTGGATTTCCTTCACCATCAATACACTCGAGGACTTTTCTCATAGTAGTCCACCTTGAATATATGTTTTTTTATCCAATCCATTCTAATGAGGGAATCATAGGATCCTAAGGGTAACACATTCAAATTCACCTTGGTGAGGATTCCATTTAGTTATATTGGACATTCCAATATCACTTCACTCACATTCCTCTTTGTGACGGTGGCTAATTGGATTAGCCAAGAATTAGCATGCTGCACATTTCTAAGAAAACAACATTCAACCACTTTTGGCTCAATATAACTACGAGTAGATCCTAGGTCTATCAAAATGGAAATGGATCACTCATCTATCTTACCTTCAACCTCCACCATCTTGTATTGATGATATTCCTAGTGATTGTCCAGTGCTACATAAATTCAAGGAGTTTCTTTAGCCATGTCCTCAATTGTAACTACTCCTTCCAAGTTTTACAACCTTGTGGGGTCCTCTCTTCGATGCAGGCAATCCCTTAGTATGTGGTTTCCTCCACATCCCCAATAGTTAAGTAATCCTATCTTTGCTGCTAACACTAGTTTTATTTCACCTTGAGATTGTTATCCTTGGTGGAAGTCCCTTGGATAAGTTTTGAATGGAGGCCTGAATCCATTCTTCTTTTGATCAAAGTTCTCTTTTAGTTTTCCCTACCAAGCTAAGTGAGCTTCTTATTTTCCTTTTCCTTGTTCATAACAATGGGTGGCCATTCTAATGGCTTCATCAATACTGGTAGGGTTGATAAATTCAATCATTTCTATGAAATTATGAGGCAGACTTCCAAGGAAACTGTAAATCTTGAATCTTTCATCCGTAATATAGTCCACATATCTCAACAATTAGAAATTTATGGATGTGATCATCCATAGTATTTTGTCCCAATTTCAACTCATGAAACTCCTTTCTCTTACATTCAAAACAAATAAGTACTTTTCTTTAATGTGCCTCTTAAAACGAATCCAACTAATTCTTCTTTTTCTAATCTCTTTTAATTGTCGGAGATGTTCCAACCAAATTCGAGCCCTTCCATCAAGATTATAGATCATAATTCTCACCTTTTCAATCATTGTATAATCATGGATTCTAAAACACTGTTTCATTTCTAACATCCATGCCTCTGCTTCTTGAGCTACCTTTCTTTCATCGTCAAATGTGGGAGGCATTTCTTTCTTAAACTCTCCTTGTGGAATCCTTTTGAAATTCCTTCTTCTATATCTACTGGATTTATTCCTTGGGATACTATAAGAACTTTAGGAATCACATGACCCACTGGAAGAAAATATTTACAAGGATACCTTATGCTTTCTACTTACAAAACTCTTCCTTGGACTCAGGGTCCTCCTTCTAGTGCAACTTTTGGAGCGGTTCTCTACATTTCTCCCTTATTGACCCACATTGCTTGGGTTGGACCCTATATTAGTTCATTACTACATATCTGTGAGAATTTGGAGGATGGAAAATTTAATTTGGTTCTTTTTTTCTTAATCTTTAGTCAATATTTCATTGAAACTCCGCATTGTTTCTATAAAATTCTTAGGAGTAATTTGTTCTCTTCTTCTATCAGATGTGGTTCCTACATTTTCTTCTTGCATATTTTCTCCAAGAACATATTCCTCATACTCATAAGGATATTGGGAATCATTTATATCTACCATTTTATTGTGGAATCCTTTTCCCCTCCTACAACTTTTCAAATTGTCAACTGCAAGTTCAGTACATCACAAAATATTTAGTAGACATCTTACAAATACTTAGGTAATGACACACAAGGCATCAACAAAATAATTGTAAAAAAATGGTTTATGCATGTTGCTAACAATATTATTGTCAATCCTTGTCCATCTAAATCATTTTAACCTTATATCGACAGTATGAATTACTGACCATAAATCCTTGACCCAAAACTTATGATTCTATGTTCTACATGAGTTATAAGTTTTTTTCCCAAAATAGCCTTAGTGAGGAAACTAAGGCTTTTCTTTCCACTTGTAAATGTAGGTTTCAGCCCAAACAAATTGAGAGTTGCTACGTTATGCTATGATGCCACTTTGTCACATTCCTAACCATCTAAGTAATATTTTAATATGGTGGGTGTTATACCAAAAATTTATCCTTCTACTTAATACCCTGAAGTTCTGTGGCCAAAGTATATTTTGGAGGATATTTTTGCTCAATCCTAGGAGGCATGACACCCTTTTATTTCTGACATAGAGAGTTATACCTACCCAATTCCTCTTTCCCAATGACAACGAGCACCGATGACACTTGTTATCCATTGCAAAGGAGTGTTGGTTCCTCTTGATAGTGCACAAAGAGCATCATCCCTGTTAAAATGGAAAAAATAGAATATTTAGAGAATCTTCTAGATGAAAGTACTCATGGAGGCTTATCCAAACTTCTTGGAGTAGGTGGAATTTGTACCCCTATCCTTTAGGGATGATCCCTCACCTTCTTCCCAAATAATATCAACCCCTTTGGTCACTCTTTGGCCTATATATGCAAGCTTCATGGACCATGATAAGGGAGGACCAAGAGAGCACCTTTATGGTACTAGAATCATTGCTCGTATAGGAGGCTAAGGGTGTGTCTTTGTGAGTGAGATTTGTAGAGTTTGAAGATTGTGTGAAAGTGAGTCAAAGACATTGAGAGAACAAAGCTTCAACATCAAGGATTTGGTTGTTGTTTTCTTCTCTTTTCCCATTAATAAAAATATGTTCCCCTTTCCCATGAATACTTTGTACTTGATATGATTTATTCATTAATTTTATCATTGATCATTAGTATAGATCGTTGAATTGTCTTGTTTCTTTTACGTTTTTATCTTGTTCTTTACATTATTTTGCAGGTACAATTGATCATAAGAGAATTAAGAAGGCAAGGATCACCTTCATTGTTGAGGTAATAAAGCTTGACATTCAAGTAGTTTAACAATCTAGGGAGAGGATGCATTGTTGTGACTCTTTTGTTCTAGATTTTCCTCATGCAAACTAAGGAAACAATATTTGTCCGTATTGATTGAGAATTTCCGATAACAAACTGGTGACTCTACTGGGGAGTCAATAAGATCTATTAAATTTTTTCGTTACTCTTGATTACAAGATCTCTAAATTTATTCTCTTGCTCATTTGAATATTTAAGGTGTGAAATCCATCTTATCTTAGTTCCATCCGCCTCCTCAGGTCAGTGTTTACACTTAACAAATTCTAGTTTGATTTGTAATTGATTATGTTAAAGGTTTTATCTTCTTTTTGGTTCTCTAGACCTTCTGACACACCTGGGTCACTTTGACAGAGCACCAACCCATCTTTGGCGCATTTTGTCTATTGTCACAGAGTGCTGCTAACGCCTTTTTCCTAGAGACATAAAGAATTGCCGACATTGTCTCAAATATTGCAAAGAGCGTCAGTCCCTAGGGGATGCCTTGGTTCTACCATGTAGGGTGCACCGAGGTAGGCTATATTCAACTCTAGAATTTATCTTTTGTATTTTTTTTTGGTTTGGGTTTATCAATTTCCTGCTTTGCTTATTGCCAGGTCTAACAGTGTGTACTTAGCCTGAATATTATTTTTTCAGTCAAAATCTTGAAAAATTATCTTAGTATAGGCTCTATGATTCAATGATTTTGTGTTTAGAAGTTCAGTCTTGGGTATTATGGTTTGCATTTATATATCTTATAAGATCTTTGCAAATCCATAAAAAGAAAAAATATTGTAAGTTTTTGTTCTTTTTAGAGTGATTTTACTTGTTCTTTGCATTTCAATTTCCAAAAATACATCAAAAAATAAAAAGAAATGTTAGTTTTGTTTCTTGGGGTTTGATTAGGTGTTTTGAATTTGATTGATCACATATAGCAGCAGTTATTATTTTTTGAGTTGTGATTTTGAAAAGCATAGAAGTTAAAGCATCAGGGATAATCTTCTTTTTATGTTACAGACCTCTTTAGGTGTAGCATTGAAAATTTTTGTGTGTCTGAAAGTTTTTTCGAAGCTTGAAATATGAGTTATTAGAGTTGCGTGGTTTTTCATTTATTGCTTGAAAGTAAAATATCTATCATGTAATCTAGCTAGGATTCATCGAAAAGTGAATTTCATCACATGTAGGTCATTTAATATTGCAATTACTACAAACCTCATGAACTTTCACTAACTGTAATACAAAATTGAATGGTAGCTTAAGTTAAAATTCTTAGAAATTTGAGTGTTAGGTTAGAAGCTGTGTTCTGGCATCTATTAACATAGCAACTATAATTTTTTGCCTGCATTGCATCCTGGGGACTATGCGGTTGTTCCACATACCAATCAGTATAACAAATAGATTTTAATGTACCCTCGGTGTATATCAAAAATTTCTTGACGTACTTGATAGTATATTGGAAGGCCCATTTCGAACGGTTGTGCATTAGACAACACTAACATAGATTTGAGCTCCCATGTACCTTGTGTATATCGGGAGACCCTTCTAGGAACCTATACAAACAAAGAAAATAAAAGTTTGGTTGTATTGTTGAAGTGATACATCGAGAACAACACTTGAGGAGATACTACGCATGTGTCATCTGGGTAGTCAGGTATTCAGGAAAGGGTACGGTCCCAATCCTCCTTATCACATTTTACTGTTAGACCTTGTGGTATATCATGAGTTGCGACAACTTAACACTCCTAGTGAGGATACAAATTTTAAACTCCTCCTATCACTTAAGTTTTCTTGTGACCTTAGCTTGTGTAGGAGTTTGTTGTTTGATATTTTCGACTAGAAGACATTTAGAGTAATAGTTTTTAGCCAACATTCTGGATGAGATACGTATGAGGAGATTTCGTAAGATGTAGGGTTTGTTATGGAGAAAAATTCCTATGGCTTGGGGTGTACCACAACAGATAGAGAAACCGCATAAATCAATACCTTATTCTGGATGGTTGTAGTAGATCCCCGTTGAGCTTTTTCCAATCCTTCTTGTGTTAGCAATTTACTCTCAACAAAAGTAAACAAGGAAAGCATGCTATATCATATAGTGTTAGGCCTACTCTAGCATATATAATCAATGATACATAAGAAATTAAACACATCCATGGATTCAATATTCATTTAAATGCACATCATTGGACAGGAAAAGATATTTCTATTAAGTAAATCGGAGATTACATAAGTGACAACCTCTGTCGGCATGTCTACAAACCGGAGAAACTGAGTCCTCCACCTGGGCCTCGACCACCTTAATCCTCCATCTCTTGATAGCAAGATCACAAGAAAAGGCAAGCTTGGGAAGAAAAAAAAGTGCTCCAAGGGACAAAGGGATGTATACTCAAGTATAAGCAAGCTACTGCAACAATAGACAATAGTTTTCTTGCTCTTCAATTCCTCCTCTTCAATGTATCCAAAGGGTTCCTTATATAGTGCTTCAATGGAGTAATGGAAGGTCAAATCTAAGTGATCTTGAGGAATATGGAAGGCCAAGAGACAAGTGACTTGGATCCACATCAAGCAAAACTCCAAAAAATATTTTGCCTTTTGCACACATCCCAATGTACGCGGGTTTAAGGGTAATATCCGTGTATATACGTGAGAAAGGGATTAAAAGTCACGTACAACAAATAATGAGTGTTTTTAGGGATTCTATTGGAAACATCAAAGGTACAAAAATAGTCCATGGGGTCCAAAGAGTCTACAAAGGGACAGGGAAGACCATAAATGTGTGATCAACCATGTGTGGTAAAATCAGCTGTAATAGATGCCCCGTAATGTGTGAGGTCAGAGGGGTAACATGATGGCAAAAATACATTATAAATCCATCCCAAAAGTGGAGTGATTAAGAACCAGGTGGAAGAATGAGCCATACAACAGTATAGTACAATAATCAAACTCTGCATATGACTACAAATACCTACAGTAGTCCCGGATACATATGAGTACAATGGCCATGAATAGGCATGATACAAAATATGACATGTGTGGTCATCGCCACGTACAATATATAATAGATCAGAATCTCCATGAGGAACATATACAAAGGACCAAGATCTCCATGAAAGCTAAATATATACCATGGATCAAGATATCCATAATGGCTGAAGATATCTGACATACACTGGACTCAAGTCACGAGAGCTGATATCTCATGAACACTGACACGATCAAGGAGGTAGAATATATGAAATGCCACTAATTTGGAAAGTATTCTACACAAAACACTACGAGTACATGTCCTACTATGTGAATAGAGGTGTTGAGGTCAAACATAGTAGTCCATAGTATGATTATCGGTCATTGTTGGCATATTGCGTGCAAACACCTGGCAAGGGTGGCACTTTTTGACCGCATTAACACAATCTTTGAAGATGGACGGCCAAAAATATCCTTCTCTCAAGATTTTTTGGGCTATAGAAAGGCCAGATAAATGACCACCACATGCCCCTTTGTGGCAATCATTCAGCACAACCTTAGCCTCATCATGGGTTAAACAACGACGCAGAATGGAATCTACCCCACGGTGGTACAAAGTGTTATCCACTATAAGGTAGTTCTTAGCTACATGACGTAATCGTCATCACTCATCCCATGAAAGGTGAGTAGGGACCTTCAATGTTTGCAAATATACAATGATATCCCCATACCACAGGTCCAAAGTTGAGATAAGGAAAATATGCTCATTGACAAACGTATCCTCATAAAATTCCTCCACCTCCAAACTTGGAAAATTGGATATAAGCTCCACAAAGATCAATGATTTCTTCAATTTTGCTGAAACAAACTCAAGATCAAACTCTTGTAAAATGAAAATCCATTTCTTGTATTTTCCCCCAATCATCCTTCTAGTGAGGATGAACTGAAATGGATTGATATGAGCTACGACCAAGGTTTGGCGAAGGATAATGTAGTGTCTCAAACGCTGAAACGCATGAACGGTAGCCAAGACTAGCTTCTCCACATGGAAACAGAAAAGTTCTACATCTATAAGGTTTCGGCTCAAATAATATATGACATGCTCACGAAGCTCCTCATCCTCTTGAATCAAAACCATAACAACCGTCTCCATGGACGCGGCCACATAAATAAAAAAATCACGGCTATAGTCGGGTGGACTAAGCATGGGGGCCATTGCTAAGTCACACTTAAGAGCATCAAAGGACACCTAGGCTCACTCATCCCAGTAAAAAGGAGAGTCCTTCTTCAAAATACGCATAAAGCCTTTAGTCAAATTGGAAAAATTAACCACGAATCTCTGCAAGAAGTTTTCCATGCCTTACAAACAATGAAGATGTCTAATATTACGTGGGGGAGACAATTGGAGTATTGCCTCAACCTTTAAGGGATCGACTCTTATACCCTCCTTGGATACGATGAATCCTGGCAAGCAACCAACAGTCACACAAAATATGCACTTATGAGGATTTAAACGAACCCAGTAATGACGAAACCTTTCGAATACTAATATCAAATGATATGGATGACACACTCTCAAATGAGAGTGAGCAGTGAGATCATCCAAATATACTTCGATAATTGTTTTGAGATCGTGAAAAATTAAGTGCATGGCCCGCTGAAACGTAGCTCTGGAATTTTTTCAGGCCGAAAGACATCTTCTGATATGCAAAAGTACCCAAGGAAAAATAAATGCATTAATATGTTGATCCTCAGGATTAATTTGAATCTGATTATATCCGAAGAAACCGTTCATAAAGGAAAATACCTCACTCCCAGCACACTCATTCAAAATATGATCAATAAAAGGTGTGGGGAAATTATCCTTAGGACATGCGCGATTTAGGTCACGAAAATCAGTGCATATATGGATCGCTCCCTGCTTCTTATCCACCGAAATGGGGTTTGAAATCCACTCCATCATGGGAATGGGATAGATAAAACTAGCTTTCAATAGTTTCTCTATCTCAGCCTTAATGGCGGGTGCTTTTCTAGGATTCATAACATGCAAATGTTGTCGAACCGGCTTTGCATCCGGATAGGTTTTGATCTCATGTTCGACAATACGAGGTTCGATACCTGGCATCTCATCGTATGACCAAGTAAAGATGTCATGAAACTCTTTAAATAGCTTGGTATACTCCTTGATCTCATTGGGGGAACAATCCGCCCCAATGTAGACATTCTCAACCTTTCCAGGATCGCGAGAAATATTGATAGGAATAGTTGGTGATACATTAGCCATGTTTCCATCATCCATCAGACCAAGAGAGCTTAATGGAACCACGGGGCTACCAATATTCTTGCTAAGAATCTCCCTAAATTCATCGTACTCTATACGATCACGCTTAGGAAGAAAATATAATCGATGATGCAATTCCTCCCAAGGTTGCTCAACTCCTGACATGGCCTCAAGAATAGATTCATCCAATGGAAAAACATCATTGAGGCAATCATGTGAGTGAGATGACTCTAATTCCCATGCTGGAAGCACATATGGGTCCTCCTCCTCTGTCCATGAAGAGGAAGAACTAGGATCTGTAACCTGATCAAGATTCTCTTGATAAGCCACCATCGTTGTAGGAAACGGCACGTCATTCTTAGTGGGAACACTCAAAGTACTCGGTGAAGGAAGAATCCAAGGATCTTCCATGTGGAAAGTGCAAAAAGACACTGAATTCAACGATGATGAAGCCTCACCAAAACTAGACCCAAGCATAAAAACAAGCGCAGGACAATTAAAGGTTCCCATAAGAGAAGGATACATACCTACGCCCACACTCCCAGTTGCTCACTGAGAATGATCAATAATTGGGATAGAAGCTCCTGATGATGCATTGACACTCATATTTTGGAATGATGTTTGATCAATCATAACAATATTCCCATTAAACAGAAAGCATATCACTCAAAAGAGGGAAGAATCTATGGCTTGCAAACTTTACATCCAATTCCTACCCAGTAAAATATTCCAGTCAAGTGGCGCATTAACCACCTCGACCTCGATCGCAACGATATTCCCTCCCAATTGGACTTTTAAGGAATGAAGAATTCCGTGCGGCTGAAACGATATACCATAGAAATCTATCAACATAGTAGCATATTGAGACAACTCAGGAGAACCCAAACCCTTCCAACAAGACAAAGACATCACGGAAGCGGCAACACCTTCATCAATGACAATACGCTTGACGGTGTTGTTAAGACACTCTACATGCATAAAAAAGAGACATGTAGTAAGGAATGTGAGGCTGTACTCCCATGGTTTCAAATTTGATCATAGTAGAAGAGTTATCGTCACTGACCCCAAGAGCAGACAACAAAGCTTTCCTCTATGGAGGACAAGTCTGAAGCACATCTAATGCGAACATCGAACAAGGAGTCTGGCCCAAATCCTCAACAACTGAATAGTTCTGAGGGGCTCAGAAATTAGGATTGTGCCCTAAATGCTTTAAGACTCCCTAAGGATGCGACATGGAGCTTCAAGTTTATCCATAGGATTTTCGATTCGCAAAGGGCTCTCGAGTAGTGAAGGTCCTTTCCCAAGGTCTGGTTGTGACGAACCATAGTCTTTCGTATGAGTCACAACCTTAGCAGCACTCATCATGTTGATGAATCCATGACCACTAGTGGCCTCCGACGGGTTTTGATTTCCACCTGATGCACAAGCAGGATCAATGGTCCTTGAGTTCATATTTTGATTGTTGGGTAAATGATTAGTTAACACAGTCGGGCCATGTGCTATGAACCTTGAGGCATCTTCCATACGAGGGCACAAGTGAGTGAGATGGTCCTCATTACACAATTTGCAAGGAAACTTCACCATACATTTAGACTACTTGTCCCCCTAGCATTAGTGTTCTTGTCATTATTATTAGCATTTTCGTTCTTGTTCCCACCATTACGATTATTTTTCCCTTTTTTCTTATTCCTTCCGGGCTGCTGGTTGCTTTTTGGGTTCGACATTTGCACAAAAAGTAAATTCGTCGATTGGGTAGGTTGAGACGAAGTCGTAGCTTGTCCCGACACAAACTGGTTAATTGACAATTCGCTCACTTGTTTCACAACCGAGTCTATAGGTTTGGTACTTGTACAGACCACAATACCATCGGCATGTGGCCCAAACTTGACCTTGGGGTCGAAATTGGACCTACGAGCATTGGGTATAATCTCATACAAAATTTTGGATTGAGCCTAGATCAAATCCAACTCTTGTGCCCTAAAAATAGCCTGTTCCTCGTTTTGAACTCCGAATGTCGAAACATCCTTCGCTATGTAAGGTAATAAATATTTGAGGAACCACTCAAGAAGAAACTCTGGTGGTATAAAAGATTTGATTAATCATTTTCATCTACTCCACTCTTGAATATGATCCAAAATGTGTGTGGCTTTATCTTGCCGGAAGGTTGACATGAGTTCAGTACCAACGTCGTAATGTACGGGTAGCTGGAAATGATTAAGGAAAGTTAGCTCAAGATCATCAAACGTAACATAAGACCCCCTGATAAATCTATATACCATTTCACTACAGGACCCATTAGGGTGCATTGAAATAGGCTCAAACGAATGGAATCATCATGTAAGGAATTGGAAGAGCACCAAAGGTGGAAAGTGGTGACATGCTCACCAGGATCTTCAACAACCTTACCTTCGAACTTGGGAATGTACAAAGGAAGCTTGTTAAGGACATCTGGCCATGTCAGGTTATGAGACATAGGATTGTTCATCAATCTTGACAAGTTAGGTAAGTTCAAAGTTTCAAGGAAAGGGAGCCTAGGTTGAGCTGGTCGATTCCACGCTCTGAGTTATTTTCTATTCATGTAAGGTTGACTGCTATAAATACCATGGCCTTGGCCATAATAACCTCCTCCAATTTTACCCATGTATGGTTGCATGGAAGCATTATGATGTGGGGTGCCTTGATTATGAGGCGCTACAAAGCCATAATTGGAAGAGTAAGCGGGTTGTTGATACCCGTACCCATATGGTTGATATTTTTTTCCATAGTGCGGTTGATACGAATGTCCATGAGAAGATCCATAAGGTGTTCCATGGGATGTACCATGAGAATTTCCATAGTTAAGGGTATGGGAAGCTCCAGAAGCTGGAACATGAGACAATCCAAAAACAGGTACATGACCTGCTAACACAATAAGAGGTACTTCACTCTGAGATACTATTGTACGAGCAGTCACAGAATGAACATGGTTACTAGCAACATTCCGGCTTGAAGGCCCACATGAACTAGGGGGATGATGGTTCGTTAAAAATGCATTCGAAGGAACAGGGTTTGAAGACGAAGGGACATGTGAAGAAATGTAAGTGGTGTTCCCAACGTTCACTCGTCTCGGTTCCGGTATCCTCGTAGGATTACTAACGCTAGGTCTAGGATGAACATGTGAAGTTGCCTCCACCACAAGGATGGAGGGTGCAATGTGACTAGTTCCCCCAAATCTCTCCACATGGAAAGGGATGGGAGTGCCCCCAGGTGTATTGCTAGGACCAAATTCTAACTCAACACGATGTGCCAAATTGGGTGCAGGGATATCAGACATGTCATATCTAAAATGACTAGTGCTTACGGGTTCATGGCGAGTCTCGTCGCCTGGAAACCAATACCGACAACCTGTGAATGAGGGATCATAACCAGATCATGAAGGCTGTTCATGTGAAGCATCATATGTGCTAATAGGATCTTCCTCCCCAACCTAGTGAGGTGGAGAAGACATCTCTGGAATCTCATCCTCATGATCTCCCATGGTGTGTGAATCAAAGTGAGAAGTAGTCCACCCAGACTATCTAGTTCTCTCTCCCAAAGGAGGAGGAGACGTGGAATGGGAAAGTCATTTTAAATGATGAGAATGGTGGGGTGTCACGCTCAAATCCATAATGACTCAAAAAATAAAAAAACTCGATCTAATTACGCAAACCCTAGGAAAACTGGCATGCACAAAGCATACACCTATAAAATGTAAATCCAAATCATAAGCAAACAAGGGTAGGATATGTGAGCTCCCGAATGAAATAGGTATGTATTGCCTAGGAGAGGCTTGACACTCCCATACACAACAAACAGGGGTTCGTAACCAATTATAGTGTCCCTCAGCTTCAATGCATATAGCGACTATGCTGTCCGACCCCTACCTGGCCAGGACACCTACAGAATAACCTCTGTAAATACCCCCTCAATAACCTAGGTAAGGAAACTAAGGTCACCTCGATATAATCAATGCTCAGGTGGATATTCTCAGGTGGGATTGACTACATGGGTAGGGTAGCAAATCCCTAAACTCTCGAAAGAGCCCCCAGATACGAATACAATCCAGGAAATATCTTCGGTGCTACTCAGTTACGAACAGGGGTCATCCCAATCATAACTGTTCACACTGCATCGTGCTTAATTCCCTTGTAAGAGGAGGATCCTAAGAGACACTAATTATATAAAGGCTTTCACACTCTCACCTGGACAGACATCTAATTGTTCTGTTTAGTGGTCTTGGAGAATTGACTCATAGTGAACTATTCCTGCAAGACCCTAAAACCTAGTCTTGTTGGTGCACCCTAGAAAAGAAAAAAGTGTTATTCATTTTATTATGCATTGATTTTAATTGGATTTATTACTCGAAGGGTAAATGGACGTGCAACTAATGATATTATGACACAACAAGACGTAAAATGCACACCTAACAATCAATACAAATGCACTGTGTCGAATGAAAAACAGGGTATGCTACTATGTGAAGTGCAAAATTTTTCCTTCAAATGTATATGCAATTATTTCCGATATGAAAATATGACTAATATTCACTAAGAAAACCTAATGCAAGTACCATGCTAAATGCAAAATGAAAAAAATGCATAACAATGCAAAAAAGCAAAATGTTTTTGTATTTTTGAATTAAATAAGATAAAAAGCAAAAGTATGACTCTACAACCCGTAGACTCTGCAAGCACTCACAAATATCATCCAAGCAAAGCACCAGGGTAAAAGATACCTAATGCACTAATACCAAAACAAAAAATAGAAAATGACATGACAAGAACATTTTTCAAAAATCAACTCAAAAAGAGTCTCTGGTTAGAAACATAGGGTAGATACAGACTCTAGAAGCATCAAAGAAGACTCAAAAATCACCCAAACTCACCCAAAAACACTTAATCTTCCCCCAAAAAGCAAAAAATCAGGGCATACACGACTGTTCTCAGTAAACCTACATACATACGTGACTATTCTAGGAAAACCCGTGTGTATATGCGACTGTGAAAGAAAAACCCGTGTACAAGAAGAAAAAGAGAGAAAAATAAGGTAAAAGGACAAGCTGAGACAAAATTTACTCCTACAAGACACTACTAGGTAATCATGCCCCCATACCCGACATAGAAACATACAAATCAGAGCAATAGAAGCACATTGAATGTCGAAAATCCCCAAATAAAAACAACTAGGAACCTCCCCAGTATGGTCTCCAATTCTGTTACAGAGAAAAATTCCTATGGCTTGGGGTGTACCAAAATAAACAAAGAAATTGTAGAAATCAATCCCTTCCCCGTATGCAAGAGAAATACAACATCTAACACTACAGGATCTCAAAACATACCTTATTCCAAACGGTTGTAGTAGATCCCCATTGAGCTTTTTCCAATCCTGCTTGTGTTAGCAATTTACTCTCAACAATAGTAAACAAGGCAAGCATGCTATATAATATAGTGTTAGGCCTACTCTAGCATATATAATCAATGATAAATAAGCAATTAAACACATCCATGGATTCAATATTCATTTAAATGCACATCATTGGATAGGAGAAGATATTTCTATTAAGTAAATCAGAGATTACATAAGTGACAACCTCTGTCGGCACGTCTGTGAACAGAAGAAACAGAGTCCTCCACCTAGGCCTCCACCACCTCAATCCTCCATCTCTCAATAGCAAGCTCACAAGCAAAGGAAATCTTGGGAAGAGCACAAAGTGATCCAAGGGACAAAGGGATGCAGACTCAAGTATAAGCAAGCTATGGCAACAATGGAATATAGTTTTCTTGCTCTTCAATTCCTCCTCTTCAATGTATGCAAAGGGTTCCTTATATAGTGCTTCAATGGGGTAATGGAAGGTCAAATCCGAGCGATCTCAAGGCATGTGGAAGACCAAGAGACAAGTGACTCGGATCCACATCAAGGAAAACTCCAAAAATATTTGGCCTTTTGCACACATCCCGATGTACGCGGGTTTAAGGGTAATATCCATGTATATACACGAGAAATGGATTAAAAGTCACTTACAACAAATAATGAGTTCTTTTAGGAATGATCTTATAAACATCAAAGGTACAAAAATAGTCCATGGGGTCCAAATTGTTTGTAGAGGAACAGGGAAGGCCATAAATGTGTGATCAACCATGTGTGGTAAAATAAGCTATAACAGGGTTTACCACCTAAATTTCCTCCCACCGTGGAAGAAAGAGAAGAGGGAACCATGGACCAACCTATTTCAGCTGATCCATCTATAGAGGGAATTCTCATTACTAAATTTGGGGAAGAGTATTCTTTCTTCAAGAATGCATTTAGCCCTACCCTGGTACTGGTAAAACTACCTTCTTCATGTGATTCAAAATTTCACTTCCCTATGGAATGCCATTATGGTGCATGATATTGGGTGTTTTCCCAACCATCACATGACCCTGTGGCATCAAAATTTGGTACAACTGCTCCATTTTGAGAGACTTCCTTAGGAAAATACATTTTCCAATAAAACACTACTACTTTGTATTACATCACACCCCCGATGAGACATAAGATTAATATCGAACGATGATTTTATTAGACCCATCCTTGATACCATGTCATGTTTGTGCACAATGGGGAAATGTATAAGAAGGAAGAGTTTATCTCCCTCACCTATGCATTCAAGAATAGTTAGTCTTGAATACCATGCTATTGTTCAGTATCATGTTGCTGCTATTTCAGGAATACCCATTCAGATTGTAGTTTCTTATAATTTGGGTCAACCTTCTATCCCTACCCTATCAGTTCAAACTTTCCTGGCTGCTTCTGGTCTACCTGTAAATCCCATGACTTGGGGGAAATCCTTGACACAAGTTGTTTCGGAAACCAGGAAAACTAATTCAAATGTTGGGTAGAGTGTTGATTTTGGGAAGCCGATAGACAGTTCACTTTTAACAACTGCAAATGCATTTATCCCTTCCTTCGTCATAAGAAAACCATCATGTGTTCAACCTATATCTAACCAACCTACATGGGGTTATACTTACCCAGGGAATCAACCCGCAATGGTTATCAAAATTTTCAACCCATTTTCTCGAAAAATGTTTATCTTAGGAACCCTTATCCTGGTAATACTAATACCCCATGGGGGAAACCTAATTTGATGACTATCCCCACTTTTGGGAATCCATTTTTGAATTCATTTGGAGGTTCATATGGAGTTACCTCATCTAGAAGTTCATCCAGGGGCTCACCTAGAGGCCCACCATCTGGAGGCTCACCTGGAGGCCCACCACCTGGAGTTCCACCTAGAGGTCCATCGCCTGGAGTCCCACCATCTGGAGGTCCACCTAGGGGCCCACCTGGAGGTCGACCATCTAGAAGTCCACCATCCATAGGCCCACCATCTGTAGGACCATCAGGAGGATCATTTGTAAACCAACCACCACCGAACCAACCCATTATAGGAGGATCATCGACACTCATTTATCAATCCTCTTCTGGTCCTACTGGTACACATATGCCTTATCAATAATACCAGTATCTACAATTGAATCAATAGTTTCCATTTAAGGATGTGTTTGATCTGTCATATTTGTCACAATTGATTAATGACCCTATTCACCATGATCCTTCATGGCCAGATATTCCTATAAAGTTATCTTAGGATATACCAAAATTTGATTGAAAACCTGGTGAAGACCCCAAGAACCACGTAATGACTTATCATTTGTGGTGTTCGTCAAACTATTTAATGGATGGTTCCATCAGTTTCTGACTTTTTCAAAGAACTCTCACTGGAACTGCCACTAAGTGGTATATATAATTTCCTCAGCATTCCTTTTTTGGATTTCAACACTCTATAAAAGGAATTTTTTACCCATTTTCAATTACTAACTAGCTATGAAATGGGTACAGATCTTCTTACCTCACTTCATCAAACCACTTCCCCCCATATATATGACCATATAGATGAGTGGAGATAACGGCGTAGGTTGATTAAGGCTCCTATTACCGATCAATTACTTGCTGATTGGTTCATTAAGTCATTACTTCCACCCATTGCTAGGGATGTTTCCATGGGAGGTGTAGTGACCAAAGAGAAGGCTATCAATTGTTCTCACTACCTAGAATCGGTTTATTCCAAGTTAGTCACTCTGTATGATTTATCTGGAATGCTTCTTGTCCTACCTCAGACCCTTCAAGACCTTAGATGGAACCACCTGTCGATGGCATAATCGGTTATGTCCAGACACAGTGGGTGGCCAAATCCATGAAGAAACAAAACTAACCTTATTCTCCCACTAGCCATACTATATCCAATCCCAAGACTTCTTCTTCTCCTATTGTTTCTACCAAAGTGAATGCATTTCAATTCTCATAATATTTGGGAACGAAGAAGAAAGGAGGAAACAAATCCAATAAATCTCTGAATCATCAGGAAGATAATAAAACACAAAATTAAGATTTTGAATCTATAAATAAGAGAAAGGTAAAATTTCTCTGCCTTGTATGTGGAAGTGACCATTTCAGGAAATAATGTCCTCATCGTGAGGAGGTTAACAAATTTCTTTAAAAAAATTCCACTCTGGTAGTTTTGATTGATCCTTCCCCTACCCAACAAAAATTTATTGACCATCAATCCTTGCATGGGTATTCCTCTTCCTCCATCGATGAGGTAAAAATGATGTATGGAAAATCAATAAATATTGTGACTAGATCCCAGAAATATGAACCTACCCTAGAGAAGAAAAATGATAAGAATCCAATTAATAAAAGTACATCCTTCATCGCTCCTCCTACTGACGATATTCACATTGAAAAACATGTGCTTGATTCAGTCCTCCGGCCACCCAAGAGTACAATTCAAAAATCAATCTTTAATCCTAGTACACGTGCCACCCAATACTACAATGTAGTGAAATATCGGGCTCAGGTACCGTGTGCTATGTATACCCACGAAGTACTCCAAACATGTCGTACACAGAGGAAGAATCTATTGTCAATTATTGGAGCTATAGATCCTAAAAAATAACAATGTTATCGGCTTTAAACTGGATGATTTTAAGTCAAGGATCTCCCATCAACTAGATTTTCAATTATCTACAAAATTTATTGGGAATAAATTCCATCGTACCATTTTGGACGAAGGTTCCTCAACCTCGGTCATGTCTCTATCCCGATGGAGAGATATAGGATCCCCCAAAAATCAACCATTCACCTATGACATTGAATGTGTTTGGTGGTTGTGGTTTTCAACCCTATGGATTATTGTCCTCTTTGTTAATTGAACTAGGGGTAAAATCAATGTCCATCCATGTTGAGATTGTTGATTCGCCTCTAGATTACAATCTCCTCCTAGGTAGGATTTTTTTCTATGCAATCTAGGTGATGCTATGGTTTGTATTTCATGTGGTCCAATTCCCATTCCAAGGGAAGATTGTTACTATTGATCAGTTATAGTTTTGTTTGTTGATGTATTTGTAACTTCAGAATGTATTCACTTGTATATATTATATTCTACCCCGATGTTCCTATCGAGAGAATCAGTTGTATTTCATTATACCTTGATGTTCCTGTCGAGAGAGTCATTAATATAATAAAGTCATGTAAAGTCATTGAGGTTAACCCTCTGTTGTAATTCAAGGCAATAGTCACCACAATTGAGTTAAGGTTAACAATCCTTGTTGATCGGAGGGAAAAGTCCCCATAGTTGAGGGCACTAGGGTTATTAGACTCTCCTAGAGATGTCATCCCTGGTAAGTAATTGTCAAGTCAGAAATTAGTATAAATAGAGAGGGATCCTCTCTACTTTACACACACACTCACTCAACTTGGGCGCATGAGTGAGAGAGGAAGTGCTCACACAAGTGAGAGAGAGAACAGATGTTGGAGATCATCTTTTCTATATTTGGGTTTTACTGTTGCCATTGGTGCTCATTCTATCTTTGAGGAAGTTTTAGGGTTTTCTCCTTTATGGTTTCCCCGAGGAAAATTCTTTGTCTCCTGTCTCTTGTGCATGTTATTCTCTTAGATAAGATCCTAAGATCATATTGCTTAAATGGTAAAAATATAACATGGTATCATAGCTAACTCAAGAAGAAGAAACTGTGCAGCTACAGAAGCTAGGGCTTCTTACATTTTGGGTCTCTCTCCACGATCCATTAGCAAAAGGAGGTTGGGCTGACTCTCCATTGAAGGGCGCATCTTTTTGTCGAAGCAAAATTTGATTCCAAGCATTTTCAGTTTTTGCTGCGGGAAATTAGGGCTTTACGCAGAAGTGGAATGTTTGAGTGAGCCCAACATAGGATTTCTCTCCTCCTCAAAATCAAAATTTAGAGACCAAGTTCGAGATTTTTGGTTGGGTAAAACTGCGGGAAAGTCAAACCATAGTTTGACCCTAGGCCTGAAAACCCTAAAATACTAAAACTCATAGTTTTGGTACATTCTCTATATATAGAGATTGAAGAAGGATCAGGGGCCAAAATTTTCCTAGGCTGGAGACACCATTCTGATGTACCATGTGTAAAAACTTTAGCCTCAAATTCGCTATATTCTGGGAGATATGATTCCTCCAAATCAAGGTTCCAACCTCTTCCAGGATTCATCCCTAAACAGGACACCTAGGGAGAATCGCTATATCTGAGGCTACGAAGGTCCAAATGAAATTTATCAAGATGTTACATATAGGGCATGGATTATACTTTCATTTTTAAATGTTTCAGACCCTGATGATTAAACAGGGACACGTGGAAGTTCGTACAAGTTTTCTATGTTGAACAGTCCTAAAATAAGTCACCTTGGGAAACCTCTCATAAGTCCCAATTGGTGAAACCAATTATACTCAAACCTATGGTTTTATAAAGAGGACATACTAGGATACGTTAGTACAAAATTTTAGACACGGAGGAGTATTAATTTCAGAGATAACACAGAAACAATATTAGGCATTTCTGTAGAGGAATTTGGAAAACTAGGGCTTCCTGTTCTGGGAGCTTCCCTCCACTATTTTTAGAAAAGGAGTACATTGGACAACTCACCTTGAAGAGGCCCATCTTTCATTCCAATCATATCTGAAATATTCCAAGTTTTGAAAATTAGGGTTTCTTTGACAAACCCTAGATAACCCAGATCCGGAACCAGGATGGACACCTCAAATCAGTAGGATCTAATATTTTTCTATTTACATTTGAGGTTCTCACTTCAAAATGACCTATCACACTAGCTTGATGAAAATCTTGGTGAAGCTGAAAAATTCCGAGCATGGAAGTATAATTTTTCACTGGTTCTTGAAGAAAATAAATTGGACACCTACATAAGTGGAGAGGTTCCAGTTCCAGAGGGAGATAAAGCTAAAGCCTTACACAAGAAGAACTTGGTCAAGGCCAAGAAGATCATTGTTGATTCAATGAAGGATCACCTTATACCACAAGTGTCTTCCCTAAAAGACACCTAAACAAATGTTTGATTCCTTGACCAACCTATTTGAAGGGAAGAACATAAATCGAAAGATGACTTTGAGAAACTAGTTGAAGAATGTAAAGATCCAAAATGCAGAGACCATACAGTCATACTTTACAAGGGTCTGTCAAATCAAAGAACAACTTGAAGCGGTGGATGAAGAAGTAGAGAATGAATACATTGTGATAACCACCTTAAATGGCCTCCCAGGATCATGGGATTCATTCATTCAAGGAATGTGTGCTAGAAGTAAGTGATTACCTTCAACAAACTCTCAGAAGAGTGCACACAAGAAGAAGATCGATTCTTAATAAGAGAAGAGAAGATGGGAGAAACTGAAGATCAAGCTCTCACGATTCAAAGAAGATCCCTCATGCGATGAGGAATAAAGATGACTCAATTCTTGAAGAACCTCTTATCCATCTTAGCATTTGGATAAGAAATGATGTTGTTATAAAGGAAGAAGATGATGAAGATGAAAGAAGGAGTCTACCCACGAAACAAATAAAGATAAGTATTCAATTGTCAGTTCATGATATTGTTTTTCATTATGCATTTGTTTAGATTTAGTTGATGTATTATGCATGATAGAATGTTTGCATTAATGACAGTATACTACTAATATGCATGTGATGGGTAAGTAGCTCATGGTTCTATAAAACTCTCCATTGCTACTTATCTAGAATGAAACCTCTTTGTTGACATATTGGATTAGTGCACAATCTCAATGCTATCTTGGTAGAGATGGAAGGCATCTAGAAAATTTTCGTGACATATGGATGAAATTTGTATTGGATAAAATAGTTGCATGATTATATCTTTATGCATAATCATTTTCCATAATGAATATGCCTTATGAAATGTTTCTAACCATACAACTGGTGCATTTGACTTGTAGGAAAGATCACATACAATCACCTACAAGAAAATAAGGATGAGACTTGTTCCGAAGAACAAGTGACGACAGTTCAAGAAAGAATCCAAGATGAAGAATAATATGAAGATACTTTTAAAGAAAGAAAGAGGCCTTAGAGACACTCTAGTTATGTGACACTGTTGAGCAACATCATTGATGCAGAGCCTTCCAGCTATGAAGAAGTAGCCAAGAAGAAAGGGAAGGAGAATGCCAGTTCAAGAAGAATGATGTCTAGGATGCAGTATCGAGACCTGAAGGGAAGTTCGTAATGTCTTCCATATGGATCTACATGATCCAGCATGTAGTAGATGACAACATCGTGGGATACAAGGCAATATTCATAGCACGAGGATTTTTATGGAGAGAAGGAATAGACTACTAAGAGACATTTTTAGCCACTATAATTCAAGACACATGACAGGCATAATCATGTGTGCAAATGAAAGAAGTCCTTGTACGAGCTGAGAAGACACCCATGGGATAACACATGCATGAGGAGCTTGAAGATCACCTAGAGTGATGCAAATCTTAACCTTTGCTACAAGGTTTAAAATGAAAGCCTATAGAGGATGACAAGCTCACAGATGGGTGCAAGAAGAAATTTTGAAAAGGTTCAAGATAGAGGATCTTGGTATCCAGTGACCCTATATGGATACATAGAATATTAGTAGCAGAGGAATCTACTTGTCACTTCGATACAGAAAATTTCAATGCATAGAGTATGAAAGGAAGAAGGAGAATTATGCTCCACTTTAGAGGGAGTGAATGAAAAAGATCTTGAGGTTCGACATGGTATGATAGGATGGACAAATTAATGATGACTCTAGGATTTACTGAGAGTAAAATGGACTCCAACCTTTACTTCAAATTTGAAGATGGAAGACTAGTGGTGCTCCTGTTACATGTCGATGACTTGTTCCTGATAGAAAAGAGGAACTCATTAAAGTTGTAAGAAGGAGACTTGCTATCGAGTTCAATATGAAGGACTTGGATATGGTGCACTACTTTCTAGGCATGGAGGTGTGGCAGAATACAAAGGGAATATCCTTGGGACAAGGGAAGTATGCAGTGAAGATCCTAAAGAGGTTCAGGATGATGGAATACAAGGCCATGACCACACCTATGGAATCAAACCTGAAACTATTGAGTGATGCTTCATCAGAGTTGGTTGATGCCACGATGTATCGTCAGATGATTTGTTCCTTAATGTACTCGATGAATATGAGACCATATATTTTATTTGATGTGAACACATTCATACATGTTCACAAATGGTTGCAAAGCATGAAGTGAGGTACCTGAAGGGTACAATTGAGTATGGGCTCAAGTATAAGGCGAATTAGAACATTAACCTGGAGGTTTATGTGGATTCGAATTGGGCTGGCAGTGACATTGATAAGAAGAGCACTTCGAAGTGTTGCTTCAGTATGAGATTAGGTGTGATCTCTTGGTTTAGTAGGAAGCAATCCTGCATGGAGATGAGTACAGCTGAGGCAAAATATGTTTCCACTTGCTCGGATATCTGGGAGGTAGTATGTTTCTTTTGAAAACTACTGTTTGATTTGATTGATTTGACTTGCATTTTTGTATGATGCAGAGATGAGCAGTGAAGCTCTAGTATGTGATCCAGATTGAGATCTCTCGAAGAGGAAGTTATAGAATAGTCAGTGAGATAGGTTGTCTGAGCATAAAATTATGGTGAAGCTTGTAGCTAGCTCAGACGTAAACGGTCCTGTAGGTTGTCCTCAGATGTAATCGGTCTTGGCAAATCTCACAGGTTATCCTTGGATGTAATCAGCCCTGATGTGATTCTATGCTAGAAATGGCCAGAGTGAAGTTCAAATACTTTAGAGAGAAGCCTGGTGTTCTCCATATAGAGGTTCATTCCAAGAGGAAGTGATGAGTCCGTGAGCCTTTGTGACATGGTGGTAGGCGGGTCCTCCCATGGTCAGATGTAAGTGCAGAGCTCTTCCGACATGGTGGTAGGAGGGTCCTCCCATGGTCAGATGTAAGTGTAGATCCTTTTTGACTGGGTTAGATGTAAGTGTGGAGCCCTTCTGACATGGTGGTAGGTGGGTCCTCCCATGGTCAAATGTAAGTGCAGAGCCTTTCTGACTGGGTCAAATGTAAGTGCAGAGCCCTTTTGACATGGTGGTAGGTGGGTCCTCCCATGGTCAGATGTAAGTGCAGAGCCTTTCTGACTGGGTTAGATGTAAGTGTGGAGTCCTTCTGACATGGTGGTAGGCATGTCCTCCTATGTCATATATAAGTGTAGAGCCTTTCCCCGGATGATAGATGGTGTGTCCTATCATGCTGGTGTATGTAAGTGTAGAGCCTTTCTCTGGATGATAGATAGTGTGTCCTATCATGCTAGTAGATGTAAGTACTGAGAATTTTCTCTAGTTGGTAGATGGTTTGTCCTACCATGCTAGTGAATGTAAGTGCTGAGCCTTTCCTTGTATAGTAGATGGCGTGTCCTACTATGCCAGAGGATGTAAGTGCTAAACCTTTATGACTGTGTCAGATATAAGTGTTGAGCCTTTCTGACTAGGTTAGATATAAGTGTTGTTCCTTTCTCTAGATAGTAGATGGTGTGTCCTACTATTCCAGTAGATGTAAGTGCTGGGACTTTCCTTGGATGATAGACGGTGTGTCCTATCATGCCAATGGATGTAAGTGCTGGACCTTTCCTCAGATGGTAGATGGGTATGTCCTACCATGCCGATGGATATGAGTGTTGGGCGTGCCTTTCTGACATGGATGTTGGATGTGTTCCTCCCATGGTCAGATGTAAGTACTGGGGGGGGCTTTCTGACATGGATGTTGGATGTGTTCCTTCCATGGTCAGATATAAGTGTTGAATAAGATGAGGACCTACATGGATGCTAGGCCTACAACCATCATGAAAAATGGATGGCTCTGTAGAACTTCCTATGACGAGAAGAATTGAGAGACAACACCAGTTGATCGGGATAGTGGAAGCAATGATGATGATAATGATCCAATGATGATCCAGCTTTGATGATTATCCAGTGATGATCCAACATTGATGATGATCCAGTTTTTATGATGATCTAGTGATGATCCAGTTTCGATGATGATCCAGTTTTGATGATGATCCAATGATGATCCAGTTTCGGTGATGATCCAGTGATGATCTAGATTTGATGATGATCTAGAGAAGAATACTTGTGCTAATGTATTGTGTCAAGAGAATACCTTCCTAGTTAAGAGGTAGTGTTTATGTATTTGTAACTTTCGAATGGATTCACTTGTATATCTTATATTGTACCCTGATGTTCCTATCGAGAGAATTAGTTGTATTTCATTATACCCCGATGTTCCTATCGGGAGAGTCATTAATATAATAAAGTCATGTAATGTCATTGAGGTTAACCCTCTATTGTAATTCAGGGTAATAGTCCCCATAATTGAGTTAAGTTTAACCCTCCTTGTTTATCGGAGGGGAAAAGTCCCCACAGTTGAGGGCACTAGAGTTATTAGACTCTCCTAGAGATGTTGGCCCTGGTAAGTAATTGTCAAGTCAGAAATTAGTATAAATAGAGAGTGAGCCTCTCTATTTTACACACACACTCACTCAACTGGGGCGCATGAGTGAGAGAGGAAGTTCTCACACAAGTGAGAGAGAGAACAACTATTGGAGATCATCTTTTTTGTCTTTGGGTTTTACTACTGCTTTTGGTGCTCATTCTATCTTTGAGGAAGTTGCAGGGTTTTCTCCTTTATGGTTTCCCCAAGGAAAATTATTTGTGTCTCTTGTCTCTTGTGATTATTGTTGTGCATTTTATTCTCTTAGATAATATCCTAAGATCATATTGCTTAGATGATAAAAATATAACATTTTTCTCTAGACATGAGTTCTAATTTTGTGAACAATGTTCCACTCCTAGCTTGTTTGGCTCCGCAGTATTAGAACATAGGAGTGGGACTTCTTAAATATTCCCCAATTATGGGATTATTTCCATTGAAAAATACTCCTCCCCCTTCGCAGGTCACGTCTTTGAACATGATACCCTCGACGAGTCATGACACCTTGGATAAAGAGAAGTTAGTTGCTGATTCGACACCTTTGAGTCATTCTGAAGAGATTTGCTAGGCTATCCAATCCACCACTGATGAACCCACCATTAATGGTAACATTATGGGGGCATTAGAGATTTACCACCTAACATATTGTTTAGATACCCCCCATCTCTATATTATCTTTTGCAACCTCTTCGTCGAATGAATCCATTATGAAATTCATGTCTTTGGATGAGATTCCTTGGAAAGATAACCATCATCGATCTTGTTTCCTTCCCAATTACCAAATGGTAGAAGATCATTTCAAACTGCTAATTTCATCTGATATTGTAACTACTCTTCAATCACCAGTACTCATCCAAAATGTTGAGTTCAAGGGTAATCTGAGTAATATTTCTAAGATCACTCTAGTTGACATATCAATGAAACTTGGATTTGTTGAGCACATTTAGTTGGGACAAAAATTATCTTCTCCATAAATTAAATCCTATATGACCCTTTTTGAGGAATTTAGAGATGTTTTCACTTGGACATACACATAAAATCTAGGATAGATCCTTTGATCGTCGTTCATGAGATTAGGACATACCCTGATGCCAAGTCGGTCCATCAAAAGCTACTCCAAGTACATCCACAAAAACCAAAAACCATTAAGGAAGAAGTTGAAACAATTATTAAGGTTGGGTTTAGTTACCCTGTGCTGCTAATGAAGTGGGTTTCTAATATCATTCATGTGACCAAAAAGAAGGCTGCAATTAGGGTTTGTATCGATTTTAGAGATTTTAATATGGCTTATCCAAAGGACAACTTCCCTACCCCTTACATTGATCAAATCATCGATAATTGTGTTGGAAGTGTCATATTTTCATTCATGGATGGTTTTTTCGGATATAATCAGATAGAGATACTCCCTTCTGATCAGGATAAGATGAATTGTATTTTCCCATAGGGTACCTTTACCTATAAAAAATTTCATTTTTGCCTAAAAAATGTTGGTGCTACATTCCAATGCACCATGTCCTTTTCTCTCCATGACATTAAAAATATCGTGGAACTGTATCTCGATGATCTACTTGCTCATTCACAGCATCGAAAATTACATGTTGACCATATGAGAGCCATTTTTCTCAAATGTCTCCATTACAACATTCGGTTGAACCCACACAAATCTACTTTTTGTGTTGAGACATGAGGATTGCTTGGATTTTTTGTTTCCAAGGATGAAATCTGTATATATCTATTGAAGATCGAATCCATTTTTCCCCACCCTCGCCTACCAATATTACTGAACTTTAAAGTTTGTAAGGGAAGGAAAAATTTTTGCGTCTTTTTGTCCGTAACTACGCCGAAAAGACACATGGTTTCATGTGTTTGTTGAAAAAGGACAAGCCCTTTATTTGGGACAACCTCGCATAACATGCATTTAACCCTCTCAAACATGCTATCACACATGCACCTGTGTTGCAACGACTCGATTATACTAGGGATTATTATTGGTATGTGGTTGCATATTTAACTAATATCAACATTGTACTAGTTCAAACAGATGAACAGGTACAGGAACATGTGATTTATTACCCATGTAAGAGTCTTCTCAACTTTGAAAGACATTATTCACATGTTGAGAAGTTAGCTTTCACCATGGTCATCGTGGTCTAGAAGTTTCATTACTACATCCTACTCCACACAACTATTGTGTACATGGATTCTAACCCCATGTATTACATTTCGAATCGTCAAGTGCTTGGGGGAAAATACTCTCACTCGATTTCCATTCTTGAGGAATTTGAGTTAGAATTTGCAAAATCTAGTTCAAATAAGTCTCGTGTCTTTACAGAACTTATGTGTGGCCTTCTCAATATTACTGAGGATATACAACCTTTGATTCATTGCTTGATGAATCATTGTTTCTCATTAGTATGTATGATCCCTAGTATGGATATTCGATTCTATATCTCCAGACTCAATTCTTTCAGCAGAACACAACCCGTGATAAACGTTGTCATATTGGCCATCACGCCAAGTAGTATCTAATCATAAATGATACATTGTACCGTCGTAGCGTTGATGTAATTTAGTGGCGTTGCTTAACTCATGAAGATCCTGAATTAGGGTTGAATGACTGTCACTATGATATTTTAGTGGTCATCTTTTTGGCATGGATACTGTCCAGAAAATCTTACGTGCTGGGTACTTTTTCCCTCAATCTTCAAATATTGTATGGAAGCCGTAATAAAATGCCTAGCCTGCCATCTTTTCCAATAAAAAGGTGCACCCACCCAACTCCATTACATCCCATCATTGTTGATGGTCCTTTCACGAAACATGGCTTTGATTTCATGCATTGTAAGACCACCTCAGTTGGGGGGCATGGTTACATCATCGTATCTGTGGATTATTTTACAAAATGGGTTGAGGCCATGCCTACATATGACGAATATGGAAAAACTGCCTCCTTATTTCTTTTTAACCACTTAAACCCTAGGTTCAGAGTCCCACAAGTGATCATGATTGATCATGGTTCTCATTTCCAAAACCATGTGATGCCAAAACTAACTTCCAAACTAGGTTTTCTCCATGATAACTGCATACCCTACTACCTACAAACCAATGGTTAGGTTGAAGCTATCAACAAAGTATTGAAAAATATACTTCAATATATGGTAGGATGAGCTAAGGCCAATTGGAATTTACAGTTTTTTTCCACATTATGGGATTATAGAACCACCATTAAGACATCCAACGAATTTACTCCATTTCAATTGGTGCACGACCTAGAGGTAACTCTTCCTATCGATTGTGATATTCCTTCCCTAAAACTTGTTGTGGAATTGCTACCTAATGCCACTCTAGAGGAAGAACACTTCTTGTATTTGAATAAAATCGATGAGATTCATCAAGATGCAACCTTAGAAAATGAGATGCATAAAATATGGATTAAATATCAGTACGACTGATCCATTCAACATCGCCTCTTTAACAAAGGTGACCTGATCTTGACATACTATCAGAAACATGATAAATTAGGAGGTGAAAAATTGGAATCCATGTGGCATCGGCCTTACATTGTCAGTCGTGCTTAGAGAAAGGAGATTATGAGTTGATGGACTATGATGGGATACCTTTGGGTGAACCCCAAAATGGGATTTACCTTAAAATCTATTATGCCTAGGTCATCTAGCGTAGATACCTTCTAAATTTTGTTTATAGAGTGTGTTGTATGTAGTTTGGATTGTTATTTTTTTATGAATGTAGGATTCATCTTAGGTAAGCCTGCTTATATAGTGTCATGCTTGAATAAACATATGACCACCTAATTTGGCTTCGAGGATAGTGCTAGCTGTTACCCCTTGAATATCGCATCGGTGGCTTGGGTACTTTATTCCCCTACCTTTGAGTTGGTAAGCTTGCAGGGGGACTTATTTAGGTCCTACTATGAATAATCTTGCAGAGTATCATGCAGTGATTCAGTTATTAACTGAATATTTAACAAATGGTGTAAGTTATATTAGGGTTTATTTAGATTCTGATTTAGTTGTACATCAATTGAACTGATTCTATACCATCTATAACCCCTTACGTCTTCGCGTGTTCTGAAGGGTTTGACTTCTAGAGAGGTCTTTCAAGTTTCTTTCGTATCGTCATATCCCAAGAAATTTGAATGCAGTGGATGATTCATTTGCTAATTATGTTTTGGATTGGTACTTAGCTCATGCTTTAAGTTCATTTAATATTGATCACATGTATAAAGATCATGAAAACACATCATAAGTATCCATTCATGTACAAACACATCACATACACACACATTTCTATAAAAAAGTTGTTTTTTAATATATATATATATATATATATATATATATATATATACAACTGATACCAAGGAAAACTATGAATCCATAAGCTTTCAGTGTACCCAAAAATATGAAACTATCAAGTTTTCAATACAACAAAAGGTAAAAAAATTGAAGCTCGAAGCTTTCAGCGTATACTACAAAACAAGAGTCACTTCGAACTAATCCTCATGCTCATGGTAGCTCATGACCACATAATAAACCCTACGGAGTAGACTCCCAAATTGGCCTAATACCCCTATAATGTGGCATTGGTAATGTCGTGGAAGATCGTTGATAGAGATGTCTGGGACATCGGACGTCAGTCTCTGGAGGTTGTCTTCAATCTCTTGTAGCTCATCCTCGACCTCCATGTTCTAGATGAAAATATCTATCACCACCCCCCACCTCTCAATACATTATGCTCCTACATGTGGGGATGGACTAATGTCTGCAAAAAAAGTATACCATGTCTTCATATCACCAAAAACACACAAAAAATGAAATATAATATAAAATGAAAAAAACACAATGAAAGTATTATCTTTCTTACCTCGGTCATCCTTGGGTAATGGTGTATCAGGGTCACCTTGACTCATCAGTCCTCTCATATACATAGTCCTCTACCATTATAAGTTGGCCTCATAGCCACCAAAAGAAGACTGAATCATAAGTCACAATGGGCCCTCCACTACCTCCATGACGGACCATAGCCTCTACCGACCTTAGCATCCATGGATCCTGAGGCTCCAACCTATTAAGTGGCACCTAAGGGTGTAACAGAGGTACCCTCTCTAGGAATAGAGACACTACGACAACCCCGTATCCAAATTGATTTATCTCTCCTCAGTGGCACTTCATAAGTTGGTATTTGAGGCTCACTAATAGCCCCTCACTCCAATTGAACATAGTTGGATCCATGCACTCCAACGTATATAACATGTGAGATTGGGTAGCCTGATGGGAATCCCTACTGCTTGCTACCTTCTCCATAGTGAAGGAAACCATCCTCAACGGCTGATCCATAATGTGTTTGATCAGAATATTCCCCCTGTCACGTCCCCGTCCCTCAACCGGCGAAGAGGACGCGACGAACACGACCAACACAGTCGGGAAAAATGCCCAATGAACATAAACAGAAATCAAATGAAATCAATGCTGGAATTAAGCATACACAGATGCATTTATTTTCATTCATACAGCGGAAGCAAACACACATTCCAGCAATCACATGCTCATCATAATTCCATATACAATTGTTATAATTGCAGAGATAGACTGGTAGCACTTATCTGTTGATGAAGGATTCACCCGCAACCAGCTACGTCGCTGCAACGTTCCACCCAACCATAGGCCAGCTTGCTCATCAATCTCTCAGCAACGCTGCCACCCCCGAGCTGGGCATGATTCCTCCGGAATAAGGGTCAATTGCAGGCTTATACATAGCCAAGGGGACATAAGCAACAAAACAACACAGCTGGGTTTCACGGGCTTTCAACAACCAAGCCAAGCCAGCACAGTCCAAAGACTATCCATTGCACTCAGGCAACCAATCAGCTGTCACAGCTTAAAACATGGAAAACGAATTGCACAGCCCCAAAAACACAACAGCAAACAAACTACAACAGGGAAAAACGACCCAACTAATCTGTGAGACAGCCAAAACCATGAATGGCCCTTCACAGTCAGTCGTGGATGCAAAATCACGGCACTCAGCTCACTATGTGCGCCCCAAACAGAAGAATACCTACGCGTGGGTAAACAATCCGACCCACCAAGGAAAATAACAGACAATGGAGGCCCTGCGTGAAGAAAAACAGCTCCGTTTTTGCCCGTGGATGCACACACAACAGGAAGGACACGATTTTGCAGTTCGTGGGTACTCAGCAACTCGTGGGGAGAGGAAGAAAACCTGCGTGAGGCCCAAAAACGCCCAGAGCCCCTGCATGAGAAGCCAACAGACCAAAATCGTAGTAGAGTGAACTGACCAGGGAAGAGTGCGTGAGGG